>CATIWR010147165.1:0-19885 GCA_949677035.1 Omphalea diandra
AATCAATTTTAAAACAAAGTCTCGACAGTTTGGGTGTTTTATCTACAATTATATTAATTCTGTCTATCTATTAAAAACTCGCTTATATATATATATATATATATATATATATATATATATATATATATATATATATATATATTAAAGATAATAGGGATAATTCTCTTTCAGCTATAATTTAGTGATTGATATTCTTTCTTTTCTAATGTTTTTATTATTTTATGAAGTAAAACAATTAGTTTTTTATTATTTTATTATAATTAGAATTGAATTAAACCAAAATTTATAAAATTTGTGCTAATTAGGCTAAATACTAAAAAAGTTTATGCTTATTTAAACCTTTAATGGAAGTTAAAAAACCCAATTGATCTGTTGCCATATGATTTTGTTACCTAATTTATCCTTACACTAACACTATCTAGACAACAAACACAAATGAGTGAGAGATGAAAATTTATGTTTTGAAGTTAAAGAGCATAAAATTCAAGAGACCTCAAATAGATTATTTCAATGGTTATTTATTAATTATGCGAATTTTATTATCATTACCTATGTCTAATATATTATTTAAAATTTTTTAAACTGATGCCTTAGCCTAGTGGAAGATGAAATTATATAAGCCATTGTAATCCCTCTCTTAATAGTCCAAAAAAATATATTATTTAATTTTTTTTAAAAAATACTAATATATTCATAATTAATGTTTAATATATATTATTGGAAATTTAATTTACAAAATTTTTAAAGATATTTAATACATGATGATACATTATTTATTTTTAAAATTAAAATATAAAATCTACTTCTTCAGAATTTATATTTTATTATAATTATATTTATAAATTGCAATCAATTACCACCGTCAGATATCCAAACAGACATTAAGACATACATCTCTTCACATGTAATTAATGATTACTAATTTTTTTTCTTTGCTTTTACGTTCTAAAATCACTGTGGATGCATCCCAAGAGGGCACCAAATGATAAAAGCTTTAATATTTTTCCAGGAGATCTCACATTCAAATTGCAAAAGAATTATACATTCACATGTTACATGTTATAACTCCCAACAGTGAACAACAGCTATTTTATTCACTATATATATGTGTAGCTAAGAAATGAATCCCTGGCCTTTCAAACTCTCAACTGCATCCTTGATAATCTGGCCCGTGGGAATAAATTCTAAACCCAAGTCCATTAGCTTCTTCGCTCCATTCTTTGCTCTTAACCACCCTGGCCAGGTATCCTTTGGCAAGCTGCAGCCAGAGATAAATGCAGGAGAAACAATTCATTACTTACATCATCCAGAAAACACAGAATTTCTAGGATATTCCAGCCAAGCAGAAATGACAATGTACCACGCTGAACCACTCTAGGAAATAACACAAAGGCCTTCACATTTTAACCATAATTTGAAAATTTCTTCAATGCTTCTGCCAGAGACAAAATTCATAAAAATGGAATTGTTTAGTAGACCTTTTTCTTGTTTAAGCTAAAATGATGTCCATAATCATTTTTGAAGAGATTTGATTTCATAATAGCTGAGTTTGGTAGGTATAAGAAAATCAAACTTATGTGCATAATAAATGACCATAGGTTGTCAGACTTGTTACCTAGGCACGTTATATTAGGGATATAGCTCAGTAATGTTGGCCACAACGTCACCATAATGGAATATGGCTTCAACACGATGAGTGCCTACCAGTTGCTGGTGGGTTTTCATACACAATCATATGTGCCATAGCTACATCTTTAAAATGGACAGATCCCATGACGAAGTTTTGGCATGTCTCTCTACAACCAGCAATAAGGACAAATGTCATTGTTATAGGCTTCCTAATTGAGGAGATCAGTACCAAAGAATTTTGATTTGATACCAGTTTGCTAATGGCACCACTACTCCAACATGCAACGAAACCACAACCCTCAGTATCAATTTGAGAAAAAAGATCCAAATTAATAATAATAAAATCAAAAGGACTTCAAAAAATCAGTGGAGGAAAAAAAAAGAAGAGAAGAAACATTGGGACCTAATTTGTGGAAGTGCCATGAACTACAAATGGAGGAAGACGATTTCTTTGTTTAATGTTTCTGCTTTCAGAAGTTGAGGAGCAAGGTGTCGACAAGGGAGAAGTATTAGAAGAAGATAATAACATGCTTGAGCAGCTTGTTAATGTCTTCTTCCCTCCCTCTTACACTATGTTTTCTGATCTAACTTAGCAAATTTTGTTTTGATTTAACTCTGCCGGCAACACGCAGTTGCAAATAAAAGCCATAAATTCATTGCATAACACAGTTAATTCCAGTTTGCTTGGCAGAGGAAGGTACGGGTGGAAAAGTATGCTCCACTACCGGTTTTTAAGAAACAGAAAGAATATTTGAAGAGTCATTTTAACAGTTCCAAGTCCATAACAGCTAACGAATGCTCCTACTCACAAATAATTAACATATATTGCACAAACCAAATATCAATACATGTTAAGTGTAACAACTAGATGAACAATTACATAGATTATACCATAAAAACACAAACGTCAATCGAAACACAAAAAAACACGGATGACCTAGTTCATAGACTATATAGATGAACCAAATACACATTAAAAAAAGGTTGCTACATTAATTAATTAACAAATTATCTCGATAATAATTAGGAATTAAAAAAAGATGAACCATAACTATCTCATGTTCTTTCAGCTTATTGCCTAGTTCTATGAAGTTTTTTTTTGCAGAATCATACTATCCAGCATGGTAGACTTATCTCGTGAGAAACTGGTCCATCTTTTCACCACAGTTCTCTTTGAAAATCTAGAGGCAGCAACACACATCATGCTTCAAAAACTTAAAACATTGTAAGACCAGAAAATACTGCAACCCCTCTCCCCCTCTAACATATATAGAAACAGAATAAGTAACCTTCAAAGCAAGGAACAAAAAACATAAAGCTTATAATCACCTCTTATCAATTCTGCAAGTCAATGTCTTCCTAACCATGTTTCCCAGTTTAGCTTCAGTCATCTTAGTGAATGTGAATATAATATGGCGGGAAAAAATAAAAAAAATAGTGAAGGGAGGAAGAGTACCAGGAAATGGAAGTATTGATCAGATTAAGAAATAAATAGTACACTGAAAATCACATCGAAGACAATGAAATCTTACAACTCAGTCTTTTATGAACACCCGAAAATGATTAAATTCATAGAATCAATATTCAATTTTAATTTTATAAGATTTTTCTTAGTTTAATATTGAAAATTGATATAGTTTGTTATATTATCTATATTAAAAATAAAATTCATATCATCTATAAAATAAAGTTAACTAACTAATGCTAAAATTAAATATGTCTTAATTGATCTAGTGAAAAATATAAAAATTATATATTTCATAATTACTATAATATTAATTGTCATTAATACATGGAAAAATAAAATAGTTAAATTTCTAAAAAAAATTAGAGAACTAAATGAGAATCATGAGGGACTTTTTAATTTAAGACCTTCCTAGCATGCATACCTATTATGAGTCTATTATGTGCACAACCCAAGGATGAAGAAAGGAGCAACATGAGCAAATTTTCCATACTAGATGTCATGTGAAAAGCAAGGTATGTACTTTTGCTATTGATGGGGGTAGTTGCACCAACGTTGCTAGTACATTGTTGGTAGAAAAGCTAGATTTGCATGCCGTGAAGCATCCCAAACCATACAAACTCAATTGGCTTAATGATTGCAGGGAAGTGAGGGTTAACAAGCAAGTATTAGTTTCTTTTTCCATTGGCAAATATGTGGATGAAGTCTTATATGTTGTTGAACCAATACATGCATGTCATATTTTGCTTAGTCGGCCATGGCAATTTGATAGGAGGGTCACACATAGTGGCACAAAAATCATTATTCCTTTGTACTTAATAATCAATGTTTTGTACTAACTTCTCTCAAACCATTGTAAGCTTATGAGGATCAAATTAGAATAACAAGAGAGTGAAAATTGAGAGAAAAACAAATTAATAAGGAAGATAAAAAAAAAAAAAAAAAGAAAGTATGCAAGAGAAAGATAGGAAAACAAAACATTGAAAGAAAAATGTGCAAACAAGGGAGAAGAGTGAGAAAAAGATCTTAATTGTAAAAAAAAAAAAAAAAAAAAAAAGAAGAAAAGTGAAGTTAAGAGTCTTTTGATTCCTAGGTAACAAATACTTGTACTCATGTACAAGGATCTTTGCCTTTCTTATAATGACCTTAACCTATCTTTGCCTAGTGTTCTGGTGTCTTTATTGTAAGATTTTGAGGATTTCTCTCAAAGAGACTCCCTAAGGATTACCTCCCTTAAGAGGAATTAGACATCAAATAGATTTCCTACATGGAGCTACCATACCAAATCGACTGGCCTATAGAGCTAATCATAAGGAAACTAAAGAGATCCAAACACAAGTTGATGAATTGGTACAATAGGGATTTGTAAAGGAGAGCCTTAGTCCATGTTATGTCCCTATCATTCTAGTTCTGAAGAAAGATGGAACATGATAGGTGTGTGGATTGTTATACCATTAACAAAATAATGGTAAAGTATAAGCATCCTATCCTTAGGTTAGATGATATGCTTGATGAATTACATGACTCTTGCTTGTTTTCCAAAATTGATTTGAATAGTAGCTATTATCAAATTTGCATGAAAGAGGGAGATGAGTGGAAAATTGCATTAAAAAATAAATATAGATTGTATGAGGTTAGTAATGCCATTTGGTTTAACTGATGCACCTAATAAATTCATGAGGTTAATGAATATTGTTTTCATGCTTTTATAGGAAACTTTGTGGTAGTTTACTTTGATGACATTTTGATTTATAACAAGAACTTGGATGAGCATATGAAACATTTGCATGATGTGTTTAATGAGTTAAGGAAACATTAATTGTATGCTAATCTTAAGAAATGCACGTTTTGCATGAAATCTATTTTGTTTCTAGGATACGTTGTTAGTTCGCGAGGTATTAGTGTTGATGAAGAGAAGGTAAAGGCGATAAAGGAATGACCTACACTTAAGAATGCAAATGAGGTAAGAAGTTTTCATGGTTTAGTAAGTTTCTATCAAAGTTTTGTTAAAGATTTTAGTACCATTGCTTCACCTTTGAATGAACTTTTTTAAAAAAATGTTGTTTTTAGGTGAAGTGCACAAATAAGCTTTTAATACTTTGAAAGAAAAATTGATGAATGCACCTTTATTGTGTTTGCTTAACTTTGATAAAGCTTTTAAGGTAGAATGTGATGCATTTGGAGTTGGAATAGGGGTTGTTTTGATGCAAGATTCCAAATCAATTGTATATTTTAGTGAAGAGCTTATAGGGGCAGCCTTGAATTATCCTACTTATGATTAAAAAAAAAAAAACTTTATGCATTAGTAAACACTCTTCAAACGTGGCAACATTATTTATGGTTGAGGGAATTCATCATTCATTCTAATCATGAGAGCCTAAATTTTTTGAAATGATGCAAACGAGCCGAATAGGCCCAATGGATTGCGTGAAAACTAAGTGCAAAAGGATAGGAGCATGGAGTTTTCAAAAGGAGTGCTTCGCTTAGTACAATGGAGCCCCAATTCATGGAGGGAAGAATGTGGAACAAAAAGTTAAAAGGACGACCATGCCATGGTCGTGAGTCATCAATGGATAACACCCATTTATGGCATAAAGTTGCAGCACGACCATGCTATGGCCATGTATCTTCACGATCCTTTGGTAGAATGTGGTGATACAATTGTGTGACTTAAAGAAATTTTTATTATCCAACTTTTGTAATCTTGAATTCTTTATTAGCCAATCATAAGGCTTTAATATTGTCCTTATTTCATAAAAAAAAGAATAATTAGTTAGTTTTAGGAAGAACTAGTATTCATAAAGGAATACAAGTCCTATTATGTTTAGGAATATCTTAGAAAGATTCTTTTCCATCTTTTTATTCGGATTTGTATTAGTTTAAGCCTTGTAAGCCTATAAAAGGCCCCAAAAAGGAGTTTGTATGTAGTTTTTCTGATAATTAAAAAAAAGCTTTTAGTGAGATTTTATTATCTTTTAGAAGATGGTAGCGAAGAGCAGTTATTTCTCCTGTAAGTCCACCAAATCACTGTATAGGTGGGAGAGTAGGAGAAACCGTCTCTTAAACATCCTCATCATCTTGTCCAATTTCCTATTGATGGAGGCAGGAGTGATCTTGGCTTTTGGTTTTGGTTAGGGAGGTGGAATCGATTATCTTTTTCTTTTGTAGGCTTGAAAGGTCCCTAGTTTCTTGGCCCCAAAAGCCCCCAAAGTGTAGATATAAGAATTAGGGTGAATGGCTTTTGCATTGACAAGGTAGTGTAGGTCCATAAAATTTTGTGATGGGAGAAGCTTCTTAGTGAGGAATTTTTCATTTTCCTCATTAAGAGCACCGACATATCAGTATATGGTAGTGACATGGGAAGGAAGAAAAACTAACTCTTGGGCTTGGTACTCATATGGATCAATTGATCCACAAGATAGTGACCGGTTTGAATAGGCTTGTTTTTGGTAAGAGAAAAAAAACAAGATCCTTTTGGGATATGTTTTCGTTACCATCCTCTCTTACGTTAATAGAGAAGGTGATGATATGATAAAGTAGACAAAAAGGTAGGGTATAAATGTAGTTGGCTAGTGAAGTCTTAGGGTTTTGTTTGGTATCGATAGAAATTTTAGACCAAAACTCAGAGTATATGACATTAAGAGAGGAGATGATGAACAAAATGTCATCTCTGACATGAAGGCTAAAGAGATTAGAAATTTGCTTAATGGTAATGAAAAATACGTCCCTAAAGGCTCGAAATACTAACCCATATTGTCTGACACGAGATTTCACTCTTTGACTTAGAGTCACAGTGCACATAAACTCTTGCACAATCTCTTCATATCTGGGCTCGTCATGGAAAATAAATTCATTCCATCATAGATTTGATATAAATGCATGGATCTCATCTTTAATGCCTGAAGACTTAAGAAGGAAAGCAAAAGGGATTTTTTCAGTAGGATGATCTTCAAAGCATTTGCCTTATACCTATCTTTTTCCTTTTTTGTTATCCCTTTCATTATGTGTAGAACCGGTGGTCCAAAAGGCTATGCTATTGCCCTTCTCTTCTCTACTGTTGAGGCTTTCTTGGGGACCATTTGAGAACGAAGGAAGATTAAAGGGTTTTTTAGAGTAAGGAAGATGAGAGATTGAGATTATGAGTATGAGTGAAAAGAAACACCATTTGTGGGGTTTATATATGGTAGGAAAGGGTGTGAAAATGGCTAAAAATGGTCAGAAATGCATTAAATGAAAAAGTGCCATCGATTGGTAATCAAATCACTTAAATGTATGGTAGTTACTCAAATTTGCAATCGCGACCTGCAATTCGCGACTGCTAATTCTGAATTATGTGAGTAATGGATAAAAAATCCTTGGGAAATGGTGCGTTCAATGGTCAAAACATTTAAAATTTGAACAAATTCGTAGTGGGGAATGACAGTAGTGACCACAAATTGATGATTGATACTTGAATGATGAGTGCATGTAATTTGTGATCATGAATCAATGAATAGCTACCATGAATTACAAGTTAGAAAATAGGATTATGAAAGGACAAGACTTGACTTTTTTAACAGTGATCCATTTAATATATTGATGTCTAATTCTTGCAAATTGGCATAGACAGACACAATTTTACACAAAATTAAGACCTTCAAAGAGATAAATATCACATACAACATCCATAGCAATCTTTCAATAAGGAATTATGCAACATACAAAAAACATTCTTGAAAGATCCACATTTCACTTCAGGAAGCCTCCATCAAACATTCCTAACTCTCTCTTAATGAAGTTCATCCTTTATTCATTTAGAGGTTTTGTGGAAATGTCTACAAGTTGATGATTAGTGTCTATGAATTCTAACACAACATCACCATTTTGGACATGATGCCTAATGTCTATATGTTTGCTCTTAGAATGTTGCATGGGATTCTTGGAAAGGTTTATTGCATTAGTGTGGTCACATTTGATGAGAATGTGATAAAAAAAACTTTGTCATAATCCTTTAATTATTGTTTCATTCGAAGGACCTTGGTGCAACAATAACTCGCGGCTACATATTTAGCTTCGACAGTAGAGAAGGCAACAAAAACTTACTTTTTACTAAACCAATACGCTAAATATTCTCCTATGAATTAGTAAGTTTCAGAAGTACTCATTCTATCTAGAAGACTACCAACATAGTCTGCATCAGAATAAACTATGAGGCTAAATGAGGAATCTCTAGGATACCATAAACCTAGATGTAATGTGCCATGTAAATATTTGAAAATTCTTTTAACAACATTTAAATGAGATTCCTTAAGGAATGATTGAAACCGAGCACACATGCATACACTAAACATTATATTAGGTCTAAAGTTGAAAGATAGAGTAGAGAACCAATCATACCTCGATATCTCTTCTCATCAACCATCTTACTCGATTCGTCCTTTTCTAATTTGATGGTAGCACTTATTGGTGTTTTCGTTACTTTACATCCTTCCATACTAAATTTCTTGAGAATGTCCTTTGTGTATTTGGCTTGGTTGATGAAGATCCCTTCTTTGGTTTGCTTAATTTGTAGACCAAAGAAAAACTTAAGCTCACCTATCATGCTCATCTCAAATTCTCTTATATAAACTTAGTAAAATCCTCACATAGAGATTCATTAGTAGCACCAAAAATGATATCATCAATATAAATTTGCACTATTAGTGCATCATGATTATGCTTTTTGATAAACAAAGTTGTGTCAAACTCCTCCTTTCAAAATCATTTTGCAAAAGAAAAGAACTAAGCCATTCGTACCAAGCTCTTAGAGCTTATTTCAAACCATATAAGGCTCTATTCAATTTAAAAACATAATTTGGAAAAATATGTGATTCAAAACCAGGAGGTTATTCAGCATAAACTTCCTCCTTATTGAAACCATTTAAAAAAGTACTTTTGAGATCCATTTGAAATAGTTTGAAATTCATGTGACATGCATATGCCAAAAGAATCTTGCTGCGGGGGCATAAGTTTCATCATAGTCAATGCCCTTCTCTAGGTTATAACCCTTTGCAACCAATCTAGCCTTATTTATAGTGATGAATCCTTATTCATCTAACTTATTCCTAAACACCTATTTGCAACCTATAATAGGGTGTTCTTTAGGACAAGTTCCCACACATTATTTATCTTCAATTGGTTGAGTTCCTCTTGCATAACAATCACCCAACTCTTACCATCAAGAGCCTCATCAATGAATTTGGGCTCAAATTGAGAAACAAAAACAATATTATTATCTAAAGTATTGAGTTGTGATCTGGTACTTACACCCTTGGGTGTATCACCTATGATTAAGTACTTAGGGTGATGCTTGGAAAATCTCCAATCATTAGGAAGATCTTAGTTTGATGATTCCACTTATTGATGTTGAGGTTCTTTATCTTTTCTTAATGATTTTCTTTCATCATGATCCTCATCATTTTCTCTTGTAGTATGCTTCAAATCCAATTTCTCAAAATTACCTACAAGATCATCAATAAAAGAACCTTTCCCAAGATCAAGCTTACTAGATTCATTAAACACAATATTCATGGACTCTTCAACTACCATTGAACTCTTATTAAAAACCCTATAGGTTTTGCTAGTGGTAGAGTAACCTAAGAAAATACCTTCATTAGCTTTTTAATCGAATTTTCCAAGATTATCCTTGGTATTCAAGATATAGCACTTACATCCGAAAACTCTTTGGTATGCCAACTTAGGCTTTCTGCAATTTCATAGCTCATAAGAAGTTTTATTAAGAATGGGTCTTTTGAAAACTCAGTTTGCAATATAACACAAAGTATTGATAACTTCAGCCTAAAAGTAATTTGGCAAGGAATATTCATTAAGCAAAGTTCTAGGCATCTCTACTAGTGTTATGTTTTTCCTCTCTACAACATTATTTTGTTGTGGTGTTCTAAGAGTTAAAGCTTTGAAAAATCACATTTTCTAAGCAATAAGATTCAAAAGATTCATTTTGAAATTCCTTTCCATTTTCACTTTTTATAAAAGAAATGAAGTAACCTTTTCATTTTGAATCCTTTTTGCAAAACTTTCAAAAGCATCAAAAGTATCATGCTTATGAGCTAGAAAGGAAACCCATGTAAACCTAGAGTAATCATTAACTAGGATTAGTGCATAATATTTTCACCTAAACCAGCACTGCTAGTAGGTCCTATCAAGTCCATATAAATTAATTGAAGAGGTTTAGATGTACTTACAATGTTCTTTACTTTGAAGGAAGATTGATGTTGCTTCCCCATTTGGTAAAGACCACATGTCTTGTCTTTACAGAACTTTAGCTTGGGAAGATGTTCCACTAGCTTTCTTTTTGATAAGCTTTCTAAGAGCTTCATGCTAGTATGTCAAAGTCTTCTATGCCATAGCCAAGCTTCATTACTAAGAGACACAAGACACTTAAAGGATTGGTTAACCAAATTGTTTAAGTCAATTAAGTAGGTATTGCCCTTCATTTCAACCTTAAAAACTACCCTTTCATCCACCAAAGTGGTAACTCGACATTCTCTAGGGTCAAATGTGACTTTATTACCTTTATCCCATAATTGACTTATACTAAGCAAGTTATGTTGTAAGCTATCAACAAGTAAAACATCATTAATTAAAGAACAACCATTTTTACCAATGGTCCCAATGCCAATTACCTTACCATTGACATTGTTTCCAAATGTGACATTGTCACCCTCCTTTTCCTTTAGGGCCATGAATAGCTTCTCATTGCCCATCATGTGCTTTGATCATCCGCTATCTGTATGCCAATCATTTACTTCATTGGTGGCTGCCAAACAACCCTACACAACACAAGTAAATCATCTTTGCTTTGGTACCCAAACATACTTGGGTCTAATGGGGTTAGGTTTTGAAGGATCCTCCAACTTAAAGTGTGCCTTCTTAATATAGCAATAAATGTTTATGTGTCCATACTTCATGCAATAGTGGCATTAAAGTTTAGACTTATGTGTCTTTCTCCTATGCATTGCCTTGGTATGAATGGGGGGATTTTCTCACACCAACTTGATGTGTGTGCGAGCATGAACATGTATGAATGGGTGTAAAAGTAAATTTTTTATATGTGTTTGAATGAGCATGATTTTTATTGTACATGTATGCAGGATTGGCCTTCCTAGAAGTAGGCCTTGAGCCTTGTTGCACCTTTCCTTTGCCCTTAGGCAATGGTGGTTTAGTGCTTTGAGCACTTTTCTTACCAACAATCTCAAAACTTGATGTTTAAGGTGTTAAAGCCTTGTTGAATGTTGTAAGTGAAGGTGTAGAAGAAGAGGCTCCATTAAAGCCTAGCCATGCCTAACTAAGGGAGTTCTTTGTGATACAATAAATGTATCCAAAGCTTCCTTTCCCTTGTGGAACTTATAAATAGAGTTTCTATGCTCAATGACTTTACCTTTCAAGGAGTCATTCTCTTTTCTTAATGCAGTTAGAGATTAAGATGACTTGGATAGATTCTCTATAAAATTCTTTTAGAGATGAAGATGACTTGGATAGACTCTTTATAAACTTCTTGAGTTTTTCATTTGAAGCCTTTAATCCACTTACAAGACTATTTAAGGAGTTAAACTCCTCCTCTAATTTAGTGCAATTCTTCTTGTAAGTTTTTATTTGTGACTTATATTTGTCACATCTCATGGTGAGAGCTTTTAAAAGCTCATTATTAATATCATTTAACTCATCAAAGTCAGAATAAGAGTGAGATGAAGAGCTTACCACATTAGATGAATCCTCTTGAGCCATGAAGCATAGGTTTGTAACCTCTTCCTCTTCATTTTCTTCACTTGAGCTATCATCGCAAAGTGGCTTTAAAGCTTTTCTTTTTTTCTTTGTCCCTTTTCTTCTTCTTCTTCTTCAACTTGGGGTAGCCATATTTGATGTGGCTTTGTTTGCCACATTCATAGCAAGTGATTTCACTCAATTTTTCTTTGGGAGTTGGAGTTGCTTTCTTGATGTTTCTTCTTTCTTTTCTTCTTCTAATTAGCTCCTTTGTTCTTTTATAACTTATTGCAAACTCCTTCTCCTCTTTGTCATTTTCTTCTTCACTTGAGGGGACTTCAATTTCCTTCTCCTTTGATGAAGACTTGAGTGCCAAGGTCCTCCTTTCTAGTTTTTCAGATTTCTCTCCTTAACCTCTCATTTTCTTCATTTCTTCATCTTTCTTCAATGCTAACTCATGGGTTAAGAGTTTGCCAATTAGGACATCTGTTGACACCTTTCCTATCTTCGGGTTGGACTTTTGGATATTACACACTCTTGCACTGAACTTTTCAAGAGGTAAGGATTTTAGAATTTTTAAATTTACCTTATGATTGGTGAGAACTCTCCTAAACTTCTTCATATTTATGACGATTGCAAGGAGTCTATTTATCATATCCATGATGCTTTCTTCCTTCTTCATCATAAATATCACCCACTCCATCATATGCATCAATTTGGCTAGATTTTACCAAGGTAGTGCCCTCATGGTAGTTCTCCAAAGCCTTCCAAATCCCATGAGCAATAAGGCAATGTTGGACCATTCCAATTTCTTCTCTTGAGAGAGAAATTAGAAGGATTGCCATGGCTCTTTTATTTCTGCCATTGGATCTCATATGTGCTTCAACCCACTCATCTTTAGGGATCAACTCCTCATTTTCTTCCACCACTTTGGTAGGTGGCTTCCACTCATTTACTATAATATCTTAGAGGTCTACCACATAGCTACCTAAATAGATTTTCATTCTATACTTCCAATGAGTATAGTTTGCTCGATCAAAATATAGCTTATGGTGAGTGTGGATTCCTTCTTGTCACAACTAAGCTTTGGGGTGAGACTTGGCTCTGATACCACTTGTTGGCCTAGTGCATAAAGAAGGGAGGTTGAATTTTAATGACCAATTTCATTTAGAAATCATGGAATTCATATCCAAAAATACATTTGCATAATGGTTTATTCATTATACATACACAATTTAACTTGTATTGAATGTACATAGATGTTAATTAATGTTCAAGGCTAGTGACCATAAGCTAGTTCCTATCTAGAAATATGTACATGACATAAGGAGAGAGATTTGGAATTCAGTCGACGACCTATGGTCTATGTGTCTCTATGCAAAACTCTATGCAACAAAGTATCCAAACCTTAAGCTTCAGTATCTGAAAAACATAAATGTGATTTGGCGAGTCACAACTCAATGAATAAAAATAATAATCAAATTCTTATAACACAACCAATAATAAGTATCATCAGGATAGATTACAAGTATAACAATTGATTATGTAAATGCAAGTGCAATAGATAATTTTTTTTTATCATGACCTTGCAAGGCAAATGCCACAATCAGGAATTCATGTGATTCAAGTGACATTTGATTTTGTTATCCATCATATAACAAGTGAATCATTTGATCAATAAGATGTGCCAATATGACATATTGGTCCCCTTTTCCATGTGATTTGCAAGTGTTTGACAATCCAGTCATAACATCCTTTTAGTTCCATATGCAAGTGTTCATTCAAAATGGTATACCAAGTAATCATTAAGAGCATATATTTCTCACTTGACTTGTATTCATATGCAAAAGGTAACAATTCAGTCATATAACACGTAATAGAATATAGTCACAACATAAAATTATCACACATACACATTAGAATCTAATCATGATTTTTACTCACCTTTTGATGTGACCAACCATTACGGTTGGTCTGATTATCTCTCTAGGGCTTCCTTAAAGTGTTGAGATCCTAACATTTGATACATACATGGTTATAAGTATGTTAAAATGATTATGAATGCTTGGTATGCAACTATGACAAGATCTATATAGGTGGACCTAGTGTTTATGCATATTTTTCTTATATAGTAGCCTGACCTTGCTACATTCTCACAATAATAACTCTAGATATACTAATCCAAAAGACATGATTCTTTTTTTCAAATACACTAGAATGATATAATATACTCAAATTTCATGTCAATATAGGACATATAGAAAATGTGTGAATTTTTGAAATTTGCCATATTTTAATGTCATCTCAGTCTGAGTAGGTCTTATATTCTTTGGTATATCTTCAATTGTCCAAATCCAATTGCAAAATAATCTACTAGAAGTTACAAAACACATAAAAGAACATTTTTCATGTTTTACTCATTGTCTAATTTTCAGTCTATAAAGTCACCAAAACAAATGACTAATCATAGGGTGAGTAGGTTTTCAACATGTTGACAATCAGTCATGATGAAGGTGCAATATCTCATCAACCATGTTAAATTTGGCAAAACTATTTCAAAAACATGGAGGTAAAACATAAATTTACAACTTTATAGTTTGGCACATCATCAAATTCTGATTTTATGGCCATCAAATTATTGGAAAACAAAATTGAAAGATAGGTGAGGTTTCATCGAGTTCAGGGTCAGTCATAATCACTGAGTCATATTTCTTTCCACACAACAAATCAAGTAAAATTGCTTTATAGGTATTTAGAGGGGATATAACTCTATAATTTTCTTGTTTTTCACTTAGACTAAATCAGAACAAAAGGTCATCAAAATATTAGAAAATAGAAAGATAAAGGTGATTTCAGTGGGTTATGAACCAACCCTAATGAAAGAGCCATATCTCCTCACATACACCAAATTAAGCAAAACTATTTTACATGTGTTTATATGGGCATAAGGCTACAACTTTCATATTTTACACTTTTCCTAATTCCTCTTGTAGGGTTATGAAATCATGGGTGGAACAATCTACTCTAACAATAAAACTAACACAATCAACTATGTTTCTCTTGAATTCCAACTTCCATACATGAAATCTACCTTATATACTTTATAATTGTTACTAACCATGCATGATTAACATGTTTCATATAGGAAGAAGATAAAGTAACTTACCAATTTTCCAGAACCAAAAAAATTTAGGAATCCTTCCTAGGCAGCTCACTCTTTACCATCTCCTTTTTCTTCTTCTTCTTTTTCTTTTTCTTTTTCTTCTTATTCCTTTCTTTCTTTCTTCCTTAACTCTATCACCTTCTGCTGCCTCACATTTAACATCTTTATTATGATCCTAAATGATGAAAAATTCCACTTGTAAACCTATTTTAATAAGACAAAATCATGGTGTTTCACTTCCATTAGTTGGAAGTTCACTTTTCCTCTTTTAATTGCTTTTCTTCACTCATTCATCACCTCCATCCATCTCTTAATCCCCATATGCTCCTTATAATTTTAAATAAGCTCTAAAAAGCTATTATTTATGATGCTATAACATGCACACAACAAAAGATAATTTGCCATGCAACTATATAAACATTACATATATGTTCAAGTGTCCCAAATGCAATGGTGCAAGTGTCATCATGCTTGTCAAATTCATATATCTAAATGATCATTTATCTATTGCATATATTCATGTGGGATTGCAAATAATTTATGCAATGAATATGTTCATGTAAGAATGCCAATGAATATGGATAGGGATGTTATAGAATTGGTGGCTGATTAAAAATTAAAAGGAAGATTAAGGTGTTTAAAAAGTTAAGAAGAAGAAGAGAAAAATTAACACAAGACATTTATAGTGGTTCAGGTATTAACAAACCCTACGTCCACTCCCCAATTTTTCACAATTGGTTATTTCACTCAACTAAATTGGTTTTTTCAAGCTCACACCTAACTTATACACTTGTGTTTTATGGCTCACACAAAACCCTTACAATGTGTTTTTAGGCTCACACTAAAACTTCTTATAAGAGTTTTAAATGTTACACTAACTCTCAACCTACTTACAAAAGTATTATTACTCACACTTAACAATCAACAACACATAAAGAAGAGTAAAAAGAATGAGTAGCAAATTAGCAAGAGTTTGGTTACAATTAATTGAATTATCTTGCATTTACATATGTTTGGTGGAGTATTTATAGCCCACATCCACCAAAGAGATGTTATTGAAAAACTATCCCAAAATCTCCAAGTTATGCTCGATAGATTTTGCATTAAATGTTTATCAGGTGGAAGTCGGGGTCGCTACTGGAATTTCACGATCCCAAATTTCCAATTTGTACTGAGGGGCTGAAAGTCATGGTAGAGAATCTCATTATGTGTCTAACAGCTAGTCCACGTGTCCTCAACCTATTGGTTGTCTAAGAAATATAACTATTATGTTCAACCGAATACTTAAAAGTCGCGGTCGTGAGTTAACTTTCTTTTGAGCATGACTAAGACCACAAATTCCTTTGTTTGGTGAGGAGACAACACCTTCTTTGAGTCATGGTCTCAAAAAATACTTAGCCCTCATGATTTTTGATTTCCAATGGTTGCCTTAGACACTTGGCAAGTTGTGCCGATGGCTTTGGTTGTAACACCCGTGTTCATTAGACAGAACTCATATGGCTCTGATACCAATAAATGTAATGACCGTATTCATATTTGCTTTGATACCATTAACTGTAATGTCCAACTGTGTTTACAAATCATGTTGCTCTGATACTAATTTTTTTTTGTTTTTTTTGTTACCATAATCTGTAATGCTATAATCGGTACCTATCAGAGCACTCAACATCCGGGATTTGCTCGTCGGCCCCAGGATGTCATACACACCTGGATTTGCATGTCTACCCCGTGTATTTTTGAGCCCTCTCTGATACCAAAACTGTAACATCTAAATTCATTTTTCAAACCAATAAATGTGCCATCCATTATTCTCATTTGTAAATCAGCTTTGATATCACAAATTATAACGTCACAACCTGGCTATAGCTGGTACCTATTAAAGCACTCAACATCTGGGATTTGCTAGTCGGCCCCGCGATGTCATACATACCGGGATTTGCACGACTGCCCGCGTGTGCTTGAATCCTCTAATACCACAAACTATAACTATCGTCTTCAGTTGCAAATCATGGCATTTCATGTTAAAAAATGCATACACATTAAGGTTTATTCAACATACATATATAATCCCATATGTATTTAGTATACATATGTGTTGACTAATGTCAGGACCAGTGACCATAACTAGTTCCTATCGAATGTATGTACATGACGCAAGGAGAGAGAGTTGGATTCAGCCAGCAGCCTGTGTTGCATGTGTCATTATGCAAGACTTTATATACCAACGTGTCAAAAGTCTATCATTTAGTATCTAAAAAATAATTGCGATTTGGTGAGTCGCGACTCAGTGAATAAAAACAATATTCAAATTCTTATGGCATAGTCCATAATTAAATATCATCAAGATACACTGCAAGTATAATAATTGACTATGCAAGTGCAAATGCAATAGCTTTGTTTTTTTCGTGACCGAGCAAGGCAAACATTGCTTCTGGGATATTCATGTGATTCACGTAACATATGATTTGGGACCTATTGGTCCATCTTCCTGTAATTTGCAAGTGTTTGACAAGTCGATCACAACGCCCCTTTTAGTTCCATGTGCAAGTGCTTATTCACAAATGATATGCCAAGTAATCGTTAAGAGCATTTGCTTCTCAATTGGCCTATATTCCCATCTAACATGTAACAATTCAATCATATATACATGTAATAGAACGTAATCATATTATTCTCATGTAACATGTAACAATTCAATCATATATACATGTAATAGAACATAATCATATTATTCCCATGTAACATGTAATAATTCAATCATTCTCACTTGACTTATATTTTCATACAACATGTAACAATTCAATCATTCTCACTTGACTTATATTTTCATACAACATGTAACAATTCAATCATATATATATGTAATAGAATATAATCATATCATACAATTATCACATACACCCATTGAATCCAATTATGGTTTTTACTCACCCACATTGAATCCAATCATTGTTTCTACTCACCTTTTGATGAGACCAACCTTTATGGTGGGCTTCTTCAAAGTATTGACATCCTAAAATTTGATGCATATATGGGTAAAAGTATATCAAAATGATTATGAATACTTGGTATGCAGTTTTGGCATGATTCATGCAAGTGTACCTAATGTTTATACATATTTTCCTTATATGGCAGCCTGAGCTTGCTACACAATCACAACAATAACTCTTGATATACTTATCCAAATGGCTTGATTATTTTTTTCAAACAAACTAGACATATAATGGGATGACATATTCAACTTTCAGGCTAATACCAGGTACACATAAAATGTGGTGAATTTTTAAATGTTGCCATGTTGCAGTGTCATCTCAGTTTAATTAGGTCTTACATTCTTGGGTATATCTCAAATTGTACTAGTCTAATTGCAATAATATTCTACCATCAGTTACAAAACATATAAATGAACATTTTTCATGTTTTACTCATTATCTAGTTAAGTCTATAAGGTCACCAAAACAGAAGACCAATCTCGGGGCAAGTAGGTTCATAACATGTTGACAACCAATCATGATAAAGGGACATTATGTCAGTAACCATGCAGGATTTGGCAACAATATTTCACAGGTATATACATCATACATAAATGTACAATTTCAAGTTTATACCATCAGCAAATTTTAAGTCTATGGTAATCAAATTCTTGGAAAACCGAATTAAAAGAAAGGTGATGTGTCATTCGGGTATAGAGTCAGTCTCAATCAATGAGCCATATCTCCTTCCACACAGCAAATTAACCAAACCTGCCTAACAGGTACTTAGAGGGAATATAAGCTACAAGTTTCTTGTTTTGCACTCTGTGAAAATCAGAATATATAGTCATCAAAATATAACAAAACAGAAGACTGAGATAATCTCGGTTCATTTTTGACCCAGTATAAGGCTACAACTTTCATGTTTTGCACTTTCCTCTATTCCTCTTATAGGGTTATGAAATCGTGGGTAAAAAATTCTGCACTAATAGCAAAATCAATAGAATCAGCTCTTGTTCTCTTGGTTTATAACTTACATCCAAAAGCTCTACCACAATTACTCCATAATTCTCACTAACCATGCATGATTAACATGTCATGAGAGGTTAATTCCAGTTGAGAAGAAGATAAATTACTTATCTATTGTGCTATAATTGGAAAACCTTAGGCAGCTCACTCTTCTTCCTCTCTTATTCTTCTTCTTCCTCTTATTCTTCTTCTTCTTCTTCTTTTTTCCTTTGCTCTCTTTTTATTTCTGGTGTTTTCCACGGTTTACCCCTCAATTCTGACCCTAATTAGCAGATATAAACTTATTATAATAATATAAAATCATGGTGTTTCATTTCCATTGGTTTGAAGGTCACTTTTCCTCTTTTAGACCTTATTCTTCATTCATTAAGCACTTCCATCCATCTCCTAATTTCTAGATGCTCCTTGTACTTTTAGATGAGCTCTCAAATACCATTATTTATGTTCCATAATAAGCACACAACATGAAATAATTTGACATATAACTATGCAAACACTACATATGTGTTCAAGCATCCCAAATGCAACGGTGCAATTGTCATTGTCATTTTTTTACAATTCACATGTCTAAATGATTATTTATCTTGTACATATGTTCATGTGAGATTTCATATCGTTTGTGCAATGAATATATTCATGTGATAATGCCCATGAATAGGTACCAACAGTAGCCACGTTGTGACGTTACATAGCGGGGCCGATGGGTAAATCCTGGATGTTGAGTGCTCTGATAGGTACCAACAGTAGCCACGTTGTGACGTTACAATTTGTGGTATCAAAGCTGATTTACAAATGAGAACAATGGATGTCACAGTTATTGGTTTGACAAATGAATTTAGATGTTACAGTTTTGGTATCAAAGAGGGCTCAAGCATACGCGGGGCAGAC
>CATIWR010147176.1:0-21273 GCA_949677035.1 Omphalea diandra
ACACACACACACACACACACACACACATATATATATATATATATATATATATATATATATATATATATATATATATATATATATCAAGGGAATTTTAAATTCTCTTCCTGATTTTTTAACAAGTGAATTTTTGCAGGAAATTCTCAATCGACAACCGGTTCGCTCTCTTAGACCCAATCATGTTAAAGAAGAAAATGTCCACCTTAGACTTATTTCCAGCCTTTGCCTCATGCCTAGGCCCCAACCCCCAACCACTCATGTTAATCAACCCTCTTCCTCTTTTGGACCTTCAACTAGTAAGAAGAATAAGAATAAAAATAAAAATAAAAATAAAGAAAAGCCCCCATTATTCTCTCAAGTGGTGGCAAAAGAAAAGGAGACTTGTTCATATTTTCAAAAGCCTAATATGATGCAAATCTGTTATCTTGAGCCCGAATAGATGATAGATTCTTTTCTTGCTACCCTTTAAAGAAATTTTAACCCCAACTTTTACTTTATTCCTTAACACCCGAATAAGACAAGAATTTTTTATTAATTCATTTTAGTTGACTCTAAATCAGCTGAAATTGAACATGTTATGGATGAAGATGAGCTGAGTAAAATCTCTCACTCCAAGTGTATTGCTACTACTAAGGATTGGAAAAATCCTAATAAAGAAAGAAAAATTTTCAAACCTTACCTTATTGGTTACTCCTACTGGGATTACCAAGACGCTTGGTTCCTAGCTTCTTTGGTTATACCTTTTAACCATTCGTGGTTCTTTTACTTTAACAAAGGACTCAATGTTACTTTCCCAGCATGGTTTGAAGAATGGTAGCACTATTTTAGCTGGCATTATACTCTTGCCCCTCTCGCAGTCCAAGAGGGATTTAATGAATTTTTAGGAACCATTAAGAAAGTTGCCCAATGTCCTTTACTATCTTTTACTTCTATTTTTGGAATTCCATGGATCCTTACTTGGAATTTCAAAACACCTAAGTCTTGCCCTGAAGAATGAGAACTTGATGATGGGGTAATCACTCTTTGAAAGCATTTTAATGTTAAATGGTGGGCTAATTTTGAAATGAGTCAAGCTGATAATAAATCAATTATTCAATGGTTTAAGACAAAAAATTTAGTTGTCCCTTATGCAAGTATAGAACAACTGGAATTCCTTTCTGTTAAAAGCAAGATTCAAGCCAACTTTCTTCCGCAGTAGACAAAAATGAGTATAAGCAACTTTTGTTAAAATCTTTATCTGAGGTGTCAAGTGATAATGAAGACTCTAAAGATGAATCAAATTATGTTCAATCCAATGAGGATGACTATTTTGTTTTACAGTTGGCTACTCCTTAGCCTATTTTTATCAGTCACTTTGTAAGACACATGTTACTTTATCTTTTACTTTACTTTTTCTTTGTCGACAATTTAAAAACTTTTTATTTTGGTCATACATCTGTTACTTTGCTTTTAAGATATTTGTTCAGAATTAAAACTTTGTTAAGTCTAAAGCTCTATAAATACTCGTTCATTTGTGAAAGAAAGGCAGAACTTGGATAGAGAAACAAAAATCTCACACGTTCTTGCCCTCTCCTCTGCTTAAGCCCTATAATATTTTCTTTTCCTTTCAATAAATATCTCTTTTATATTTATGTTGTATTTATATTTCTGCAAATCATCACTAAGTATGCTCTATGGTTGCCTTTAAAAGGATCTTCCACATCAGAAAGCTCTCTTGCATCCGCGTTTATATTTTTTGCAAATTTATTTTCTGTAAAATTTTATCTATATAGTGCTTCGATGTGTTGTGTTGGCATTAGAGCCTATGTGTTCTTGAGTAACATCTGTATTGTTACTGTGTTGGTCAGCCAGTAGTTTAAAGTGTTGGTCAGCTCGTTATTCTGCTTGTGTGTTGGGTGGTCCTACTTAGTGGTCCTTCAGTAATACCACATACACATATCCTTGAAATCACAGTACCTAGTAGTAACCCAGACCAGTAAACTATGAATAGACTATTTAGAAACCTTAACTCTCACTCTTCTGCATCTTCTTCCTCTTCTTCTTCCCTTAATGCTCTAAGTTCTCTGTTAGAAGAATATTCTTCAGATGCTTATATAAATTCTGAAGAAGTTAATATTGCCCAAATAGAAAATCAATTACATAATTGGTCAATTCCTAAGAAAGATGTTAATCTATTTATAAAATCAGCTCATTTGATTTCATGTCTGATGATGCTATTAAACAAACTAAGCAAATAGTTTCTTTAAGTCATGAATATGAGAATATTCATTTACTTTCACGTGATGCTATTTTAAAATACCGAGAAAAATATAAATTTACTCGTCTTGGTATGGTGCAGGTAGCTGTTAAGCCATTGTTTAGATTAGGCCTTTGTTTAAGAGATGTTAGGCATCAAAACTTTTTAAACTCTATTTTAGCTATGGCAGAATCTAATCTTTCTAACAGACCTATTTATTTTAATTGTTATCCAAAATTTTATGTTTCATTATTTGATGGAAAAATAATGGATACTTCTCTTTCACTATTAAGCTAAAAAATATAGATTTTACTACAAACTCTAAATCTGTTGCCATCATCTATAGAGTCTGCTATAAGGTTATGACTACCACTATAGATCCTAGATCTAAGTGTAAATTTTTAAGAAATGAGACAGTTGTCTTTGAAGCCAACTCTCAATCTAGAAAGATCTATGTTCCTAAAAAGCTTAGGTAGCATGAATTAAGCCAAGTTGGAACTTGGGATCTTAAAGACATTTTTAATCCCAAACCCATAGAAACCGGGTCTAGTTTATCCAGTATTAGTGAAAGGTCCGATGGATCCATTCAAATCCAATTTGCCCTATCTGTTCAAAATGTTTTGGACTTCCAAAATAGTAGAAGGTCCACTTCAAGGCTTTTAAGAAGCCCATCTACAACTTTTACTCTAATAATTATTTCAACCTAAAATTTTCAAAGAAGTGAGTCTTTTCGGGAAACACCTTCACCCCATTCCTACAGTTGGTAGATTTCTCATCTAAAATCCTTATACCCATTTGTAGGGAATCAGATTAAAGATCTGATGAGGAATCTACTATTAATCTTGACCCTGAGTCAAGCAAAATATCTCCATCTCCATCTCACATGGAAAGATTTTCCACAATCAACATGATTTCAAAGCCTTTTACTATTGACAAAGAATTTTTAAGACAAGAATTAAGTGAAGATTATAATAAGGAAATATGGAAGTGATTTGTTACTCATTTTGATGAAAGTTAAAGAAATGATTTAAGAAATAAGTATTATAATTTCTTAAATGAAATTAAATGTAATGTTCCTTATTTTATCTAGTTTTCTATGTATTGTAAACTATAAAAAATAGATTTTCCTTTTAAAGAAATTTATGTTAATGAAAGAATTACTCAAAATTGGTTAAAAACTTCAAGAGAAGTTATCTCCAGTGTTCATCCTTCACTTGATGAAGTTAAGATAAATTTTCAAAATAGTGAAATTATCTGTTCACCTTTTAAAAAGATTAATGTTATAGATGATCATCTTAAGCATCATACTTTAAAAGGATATTAAAAATATACAATTTCAAAATAATTATACTAGTCGTATTTTACATACTATAGCTGGATAATTAGATAGGATGGAATTACAAAACAGTTTTAAAGCTTCATCTTCTAATAACTATCCAACCGTTGATCCAACTAAACCTATTTTTAAGCCAACCTAATTACCTGATGAATGCAAATTATCTTCTGAAAAGATATTTTGCAAAAGATTCAAGAAAAGTTAAATTCTTTTAATATATCCCAACCAAAGATTTTTGTTATTACTAAAACTAAACAAGATGAAATCCAAGAACTAGAAGAACAGTTTTAAGAAGGATTTTCTGTTAATAAAATTTTTCATAAAAACTACCCTATTACTAGAAATTACTATAAGAGACCTACGCCACCTGATTTTCAATTCGAAGAATATGGAGAAATGGTTCAATCTAGATATGATGTTGAAACCATCTATGAATGAAATATTGATGGTTTAAGTGAATACTTTATTTTAAATATTTTACATGAGATGACTATGGCTGCTTTTGCTTATCAAACCAAAGGTCAAATTGATCTTGATATCGCTAAACTTTTAATTGTTGGGTTTACCGGTCAATTAAAAGTTGGTGGGATAATTTCGTTACTGAAACTAATAAAAACTATATTCTAACCGTTACTAAGATTGTTGTTAAAATTGAAGGTCAAGGAACTGTTACTACTACTGAACTAGATTCAATGGCTTCTCTCCTTTATGTTATTATAAAACAATTTTTAGGAAACCCTGAACAGTTTCAAACTTGAGCTTCAGAAGTTTTGTCCAACAAAGTTGTCCTAAACTATCTAATTTTAGGTGGTATAAAGATGTTTTCCTCACCAAATTATTTACTAGGACTCATTGTTTTCATGCTTTCTAGAAAGAAAGATTTATTTTCGGTATACCTTCACTATGCGCTGAGAAAGTATGCTCGGGAATGAGGGGGGTAATGGGGGTAATTGATTATGATATTCTCACTTATGGCGAAATAATTAATCATATTAATAATGAAGGTCTTTCAATTTGCAATGATCTTAAGTTAAGTGCTAAACTTAAGGATGAAATGAAAAGTGAAAAGAAAGAATTAGGGAGTTTTTGTAAACAATATGTTATGAAAAACTTATTCCTCCTTCAGCCAAAAATAAAAAGAAGTTTTCAAAAAAGAATTTTAAAAAATCAAAAAGACCATTTTCAAATGATCAATATTATAAATCATCTAAGTCTGTCTCAAAACCTTCTTATTCAAAAATTAAAGAGTCAAAACATAATGAAAAGAAATTATCTAAAAAACAGTATGTTGCTCCTGTTTATTTTAAGTGTGGAAGAGTAGGACATTTTAAAAACCAATGTTTTATGATAGATAAAATTAATGCTCTTGAAATTTCTAGTAAATTAAAAGAGCAAATGATAAATCTATTGTTAAGTAGTTCTTCAGAATTTGAAGAAGAAGATTTTAATGAAAGCTTTGTTATTCAATCTTCTGAAGAAGATAAAGATTGCGAATGTGAGGGACCTTGCATTTGTCTTACAACCATTAATGTAATCACAAAAGATACTTCCTTACTTTTTGATGCTATTGAGAAAATTGAAAATCCTGAAATACAAAAGGAATATCTTTTGAAGTTAAAAGAAATTGTTATTGATAAAACAGTTTCAACATTTGAAAAATATAATATTAATGACGTTTTCAAAAGATTTGACAAAAAGACTTCTTCTCCAACTATTTCTGAATTACAAGAAGAGATTAAGAATATTAAGAAAGATATTTTAGAATTAAAATATGAAAATAGTTTATTTAAGCAATAAATTTTAAAATATAATGTTTCATCTATTATTCAAAATCAAGTTTCTCAACCTAGTACTTCCCATGAAATATCAGGAAAAGCATATAATATTCCTACTAAAAAATTTTTAAATATTATTTCAAAAATTAATTACCAAAAATAAATTGTTATTATTGATTTAGTTATTAATAATGATTTTCATCTTAATACTACTGCTATGATTGATTCTGGAGCAGATATGAATTGTATCTAAGAAAGTCTTATTCCAATAGTTTATTATGAGAAAACCATTGAAAGACATTATACCACTAACAGTGGTAAACTCTCTATTAATTAAAAACTTTCAAATGTTAGAGTCTGGTGTGATGGTGTTTGTTTTAAGTCAAAATTTGTTTTATCTAAAAACATCACCATAGGAGTTATTTTAGAAAATCCTTTTACTATTTTAATTTACCCTTTTATAGTTAGTGAAAAGGGGATTACCAGAATCATTTTTGGAAAAGAATTTTTTTAAAAATTTGTTCAACTAATTTCTGCTAAAGAAATCCATTTACTTCAAGAATCTTCTATTTATCCTGATATTAATTTCATTAATCAAAAGAAAAAATAAATAAAATTTTTATCTAAAGAAATAAAAATCTTATGAATAGACGATAATCTTCAAAATGCTTCTATTCAAAAAAGAATCAAAAGTTTAAAAGAAGCTTTTCATAATAATATTTGTGCTACTGTTACAAATGCATTTTGGAATAGAAAACAACATACTATTAATCTGCCCTATATCAAAGGATTTGATGAAAGACATATTTCTACAAGGGCCCGATCCATTCATATGTATGAAGAATTACAAGCCCATTGTTGAAAAGAAATCCAAGACCTATTAGATAAACGATTAATTAGAAAATCCTTGTCTCCTTGGAGTTGTTCAACCTTTTATGTTAATAATGCTGCTGAAAAGGAACGTGGAGTTCCTAGACTTGTTATTAACTACAAACCTCTTAATAAGGTTCTAGAATGGATTATGTACCCAATCCCTAATAAAAGGGATTTACTTAAGAGACTCTATGATGACAATATCTTTTCTAAGTTTAATATGAAATCTGATTTTTGGCAAATTCAAATTAAAGAATCTGATAGATACAAAACTTGTTTAATGTCCCTTTTTGTCATTTTGAATGGAATGTTATGCCCATTGGACTTAAAAATGCCCCTTCTAAGTTTCAAAAGATTATGAATGATATTTTAAGTGATTGTAAAGATTTTTCAATTGTTTTATATTAATGACGTGTTAATCTTTTCAAAAACTTTAGAACAACATTTTGTTCTTTTAGAAAAATTTCTCAAGGTCATTCAAGATAATGGTTTAGTGGTTTCTGTACAAAAAATGAAGCTTTTTCAAACAAAGATCAGATTTTTAAGGCATACTATTTTTCAAGGAACTATTAAACTAATTGATAGAGCAATTGAATTTTTTGATAAATTTCCTGATTAAATAAAAGATAAAAATCAATTGCAATGATTTTTAGGATGCATTAATTATGTAGCTAATTTCTATGAAGGCATTAGATTACTTTGTAAGTCTATGGTAATGGAAAACTTTAAGTATTCAAATAGGATGAATCAATTTAAGTGTGTGTGTGTGTGTATATATATATAGTTTCATCCTCATTGGGAATGGATATTGAAAGTCTATGGTAATGGAAAACTTTATGTATACAAATAGGATGGATCAATTTACAAAATTGGGAAACTCTTCTTTTGATGCTTTAATGACAAGTTATTATGGTATGAATTTTTTTCTTCTTTGTTTTGTCATTATTATTATTATTATTATTACCACTACTACTACGATTACTGCTACTACTACTACTACTATGAAAGGAGTGAGAAAGTGGGCTTTTATAATAGTAATTTGGTGAATTTAGTCTTTTTAGTATATGATAATATCATACAATTCATCGAGTACAACTTATTCTTTTTTTTTTTTTTAAATTTTACACTAGTTTGTTTCAAAGTATCAACACAAACAATTTATAACGGCTTGAGTGTTAATAAACCCTACATCCACTCCCAACTTCTCAATTGGATATTTCACTAACTCTTAAAAGTGTTTTATAAGCTCACACCCAACTTGCAAGTATTTTTCTAAGGCTCACACTAAAACCTTTTACAATTTGTGTTTTTAGCTCACACACAATCTTACAAAAGAGTTTTTCACACTTAGGCTCACTTAAAATCCAAACCCAAAGTGTTTATGGCTTATACCTAATCTTTAACGACTCAAGCACAAAGAATTAAAAAGTTAAAGTGTTGAGAAGTCAAATTGCAATAGTTTTGCCATAATTAAATGTTACCTTCTTACATTCAAAGCCATTTAGAGAGGTATTTATAGGTTTCAACCATTAAAGAGTTGTTACAATCAAAATTATGTCTAAACCTCTAAAGTTGATTTACATATCCTACATTAAATGCTTGTAAGAGGTAAGTTGCGGTTGTGACAAATGTATCATGGTTGTGATCTAATTTTCTCTCTAGATTTTGCCTTTTCTTGATAGCGATCTTTAAATTTGTCTAACAATTAGTGATACATGGCATTTTAGCATTCGTTCTTTTAAAAACTAGCTATTGGCACCCTTTAACGGATTATAAAGCTCGCAGTCGAGATTTTCTTATTGTGGTCGCTACTGAGATAATGTTAGAATAGTGGATCACTACTCTTACCATGAATCAAACTAGAGATTTTGAGTTCTAAGCTAAAGTTGTGGTGCAATCACTACCAAAATTTGCTATCGCAAATTTTAAAACTTCAAATGGCTCCTTCACATTGTGGCTTAGCTTGACTGGTCCTTTGGTTAACCATTGGAGTTCTTCCTAAGTTGTTTGAATGTAAGGTCATGACTATTGCCACGATAGTCACCATGAATTAATTTATCTACTTTCACCCCAAGTTTTTTTTATAGTAGCGGTCACGATCTCTATGTCTTGGTCTTGATTTTAGGAACATTTTTTATACTCAAAACTCCCATTCAATTCAACTTTCAATGTGGTCATAACTTAAATTTTGTAAGAATAATACTTAAAATAGACATTAAAACCTTCAAATCTATATTGTCAATCAAAAGAGCTTTTGACCTAGGTTTGACCAACCTAATCTAAAAATCTCCTCCTTTTTAATTTTGACAAGCTAGATTAAATATGCAAAGTATAAAATCTTTAAACTGCATACTTTTATAGATTTTAAGTGTTTAGAAGTTAATGGATGAAGGTCCTTTATGAGTTGAGTTGAAATAATAAGCATTGTAAACACTTAAGACTTGAATTTCAAAAAATTTTAGAGTTGCTCCTCCTTAATTCATACTCCCTTTAGAGTGTCAATTAATCCAACCAATTAGCATTCAATTTTGTTTATTATATTGCAATTTTTCTCTCTTTCCTTTGCATATACATAATCAATTATCTCTCCTCCTTTGTCAAGATAAAAAAAAAAGGAAAAAATCGGGAATAATGATAGGGATATCAATATGGAAACACAGAGCAAAATAACTCAAAATTGTTGAACAATTACAATAAAAAGGGAAAATATAAGAGATAGAGATATCAAACAAGCATTCCATTAATAAAGTAAGCATAGACATGAGTAGTTCAAACATTTATAAATGTTTGATCATAAGGATTAGTGCCTAAAACTTGAAAAATATAAATTTAAAAACACAAACTAAAGAAATAAAAACTTTAAAAGACAAAAAAAAAAGGAAACAAAAATGTTAAGATGAGTCATCATCATCACTGTCTTCATTATCTTTAACTTCTTTATTTTATGCTTCATTGGGTTCATTTACTTCTTCTTCTTGCTCATCCTTGGAGAATCAAAGTCTTATAGATAACATAGAGAGGAAAAGCCAAATTTCTCTTGGATCTCAACTATATCTCCATGAAGGTGTTGGAGAAAGTTAAGTCTCTTGAGAACTTTCTTCAATAACTTAGAAACTTTAGTGGTAGAAGAAGTCTTTGAAGAAGAAGAGGGAGGAATGACCCTTGATTTTACCTAGGTTCTCATGGCGTTTCCTTTTGAGCTTCACCTTCCTTAATCACAAGCCTACTCCTCTTTTTTGCTTGAGAGGCTTATTGTTGCTAGCACCTTGGGCTCCCAACAAATACTCATAAGTGTTTAGTTTGATGGCCTTTGCATTGATGAGATAGGTGAAAATAAGAAAATTCTAATTAGGGACATAAGCTTTAGTTAAATAGGCCTCATTTTCTAGTATTGAGGCTCCCATAAAATGGTATATTGCAATTGGCTCTTTTTAGATAGTCTCGTATGGGCTAATTGGTCCATAAAGTAGTGACATATTTGGATTGGCTTATTTGCAATAAGTAATAAAGAAATGATAATTCTTTTTAGGAGACTTTCTTATTTTCATCACCTCTTGCATTAATAGAAAACGTAATGATCCTATGAAGAAGCCAAAATGGAAGAGACTTAATATTTTTGACTGAAGATTTTTTAGGGTCACGTTTCTTTTCAATGGAAATTTGACTCTAAAAGTCAGAAAATTCAAGGTTAAAGGAAGAAATATTGAAAAGGATATTGGTATCAATTTATAAGTTAAACAAAAAGCAAATTTGCTAATGAGTTATTTAGTATTCGTCACTGAAACACCTAAAGAGTAGCCTTACATACTAGCTTTATATTCTGTCCTCTTGGTCACCTCCCCTGTGTACATGAACTCCTTGACAATCTATTCATATCTTGGTTCATCCCTAAAGATGAACTTATTTCGCCCTAAATTTAGAAGAAAAGTCTTAATTTTACCTTCGATTTTGAGGGTTTGAAGAAGAAAGCAAAATGTATTTTATTTAGTTGCATAATCTTGTTCTTCTTAGCCTTAAATTGGGCTTTCTCATCTTTGGTGATGCCTTTCATAAGATAGAGGGGAGCAACTTGCATTTATGAAGAAGAGGAGGCTTGGGTTATACCTTTTCCCTTGTCACTTCTTATTGGAGGTTTTCTTAGTCCCATAATGAGATGATGATAAAGGGAAATGTAGAAAGGAAGGATAGAAGATTGAAGTGAATAACGATGAAGATAAAGGAGGAAATTTGAGAAAATGAAGGAAGAAAAGTAAAAGAAAGGGGTAATGAAAGCCTTAAATAGGTAAAAAAAGAGATGCAAATCTGGATAAAGATGGCTAAAAAAGCATTTAATGAAGGGGTTGCACCATTTGGGTGATGATTGGTCATTACCCAGTGGTTATACATAAGTCGCGATCGTCATTTAGGTGTTGTAATCGCGAATTACAAAAAATATGAGTAATGGTAAAAAAATCCTTAGAAGATGCAAAAAAAAAAAAAAAAAGATTGAAATTTGAAAGATTTAAATTTTTGTAGTTTAAAACAAATTGGCTTGTAAATAGCAATTACAAGAAGCAGTCTCGATCACGATTTACTAGTCATTTTCAAAAGTAAGCTTAAAACAAAATTTTAACATATGGCTTAAACATATAGTGATTAATTTAATATGTTAATGATTAATTCTTACAATTGAATATAGAGCAACTTAAATGCATGTTGAATTAATTCATCTTAACACATTATCACAATAAATCAACAATCAATCAAAATAAATACATCAATTAATAATCAAACAAATATAAGAGCATATAATGAGATTTATTTTCACCTTAGAGAGCTTCCATTTAGCATCCCTAAGTCCTTTTTAATGAAGTTCATCCTTTCTTCATTGAGAGATTTAATGAAAATATCTAAAGGTTGATTTTGAGTGTCAATAAATTCTAACACTATATTCCCATTTTGCACATGATTTCTAAGAAAATGATACCTTATGTCAATATGATTGCTCCTTAATAGTTATATGAGATTCTTGGAAAGATTGATAGCACTAGTGTTGTCACACTTGATGGGAATGCGATCAACATCTTTGCCATAATCCTTAAGTTATTGTTTCATCTAAAAAACTTGGGTGCAAGAACAACCTGTCACCATATATTTCACTTTGATGATGGATAAGGCAACTAAAACCTGCTTCTTGCTAAATCGAAAAACTAAATACTCACTAATAAATTGGTAATCCAAAAGGACTTTTCCTATCCAATAAACTACCTACATAGTCTGCATTCAAATACGTAAGAAGACTAAACGATGAATTTCTAGGATACCATAAACTTTGATACAATATGACATTTAAATATTTTAGAATTCTCTTGAACACATGCAAATGAGATTAGGGCATGATTGAAAACATGCATATAAGCAAATATTATACATGATATCGGGTCTAGAGGTAGTTAAATAAAGAAGAGAGTTAATCATAACTCTATATTTTTCTCATATCTATTAGCTTACTCGATTCATCCTTGTCAGGTTTTATTAATGCACTTATTAATGTTTTTGCCACCTTGCATCCATCCTTCCTAAATATTTTGAGCCATTACTTTATGTATTTAGATTGGTTAATGAAGATGCCCACTTTGCTTTACTTGATTTGCAGACTAAGAAAGAACTTAAGCTCACCCATCATGCTCATCTCAAATTCCTTAGTTATACACTTTTCAAAATCTTTATAAGGAGATTCATTAGTAACTCCAAATATAATGTCATTAGCATAAATTTGTATAATCAAATTGTCCTTATTATGCCTTTTGGTAAATAATGTTGTATCAATCTTGCCCTTTTTTAAATCATTTTTCAAAAGAAAATAATTAAGTCTTTCATACCAATCTTTTGGAGCTTATTTCAAATCATACAAGGCTTTAGTCAATTTGAAAACATGATTTGGTAAATCATGAGATTCAAAACTAGGAGGTTATATCACATAGACTTCCTCTTCAATAAAATTGTTTGAAAATGAACTTTTAAATTGAAAGAGTTTGAAATCATATGGCATGCATATGCTAAAAAAATCCTAATAGCCTCTAATCTTGCAACGGGGGCCAAAGAATTCATCATAATCCATGCCTTCTTTTTGGTTATACCCCTTGACAATCAATCTAGCCTTATTCCTTATGATGGAACCTTACTCATCTAACTTATTCCTAATCACCTATTTGCAACCAACAATTGAGTGATCTTTAGGCCTAGGGATAAGTTTCTAAATCTTGTTTCTCTCAAATTAGTTAAGTTTCTCTTACATAGCTATCACCCAACACTCATCATCAATAAAATTTAGCTCCAATTGAGAAACAAAAGCAAGATTATTATCTAATGCATTTAATTAACCTTTAGTACTTACTTCCTTAGAGGTTTCATCAATGATTAACTTCTTTGGATGATTCTTGGAGTACTTCTAATCCTTAGGTAGTTGTTGAGTTTAGTTCTTTTCTTGTTGAAGTTGAACTTGTTCTACCACTTGAGGTTGCTTTTGCTTTTCAATTTTAATCACATTCTCTTTTAGTGTAGAGTTGAGCTATAACTTTTTAAAGTCACCTATAAGATCATTAATAAGAGTACCTTTTCCCAAGATCAAATTTACTGTACTCATCAAAAATAACATCCATTGGCTCTTCAATCACCATGGACTTTTTATTGAAGACTCTACATGCCTTACTAGTGGTCAAATAGCCTAAAAAATACCCTCATTAATTTTAGAGGCAAATTTTCTAAGGTTTTCATTGGTGACATTTGCATCCAAACACTATAAGATATGAAAGCTTAGGTTTTCTTCCATTCCATATCTCATAAAAGGTTTTATTTAGAATGAGTCTTTTATAAACTCTATTTGTAAAAAAAATGAGGTTTTAATGGCTTCTGCCTAAAAGTAATTTAGAAGTTACCCATCTTAATTAATGTTCTTTTCTTTTTCTTTATAACACCATTTTATTGTGATGTTCTAGGAGTTGAAAAGTTGTGTGAAATCTCATTCTCTAAACAATAGTTATAGGTTCAAAAACATCACTCTTATGAGCTAAGAAACTAACCCAAGTGAACCTAGAGTAATCATCAACTAAGACAAATGCATAATGTTCTTCACCATGACTAACATTCCTAGTGGGTCCAATTAAGTCCATGTGAATCAGTTAAAGAGGTCTAGAAATACTTACAACATTATTTAGATTGAAGGATGTTTGGTGTTGCTTCCCCATTTAATATGGTCCACATGTCTTGTCCTTAACAAACTTGATCTTTAAAGCTTAACTAACTCTACTTTGGATAAATTTTAAAGAAGCTCAATGTTTGCATGCCCGAGTCTTCTATGCCAAAGCCATGCTTTATTACTAATAGACACATGACATTTGAAAGATTAGTTAACCAAATTGTCTTAAGTCAATTATGTATGTGTTGCCTTGCCTCTCACCTTTAAAGACTACATTCTCATCCACTAAAGTGGTGATAAAAGCACTCTCTAGAATCAAAGGTAACTTTGTGTTGTCCCTAGGCACCAAGAAGGGGGGTTGAATTGGTGGATAAAAATTTCAAAAACAAAGATAAAGGGGAGAAGAAAGAATAATAGAGACACAAACAATTTATAGTGATTCGGGCAAAATTGACCCTACGTTCACTCCCCAATCACTCAATTAGGTATTTCACTATCTCAATGGTGTTTTCAAGCTCGCACCCAACTTATACAACTTGTGTTTTGATGGGTAACACATAACCTTACAACAATGTGTTTTCTAGGCTAACACAAAACCTCACTCAAGTGTTTCACTAAGCTCACACTTAAACCTTTCTAGAAGTGTTTTTACAGGCTAACACAAAACCTCACAACTTGGTGTTTAATGCTCACACCTAACACTTACAATTACATAAAAAAGATGAAGAAAATGAGTAGCAAAGATTGAGAGCTTTAATCACTTGTAATAAATTCCTTAGCAACCTTCCTCATGGCTGTTTAGTGGAGTATTTATAGCCAAACTTCACCAAAGAGACATTGCATATCATAGCTTATCAAATCTTTGAGATATGCTTGACAGATTTTGCATTAAATGCTTGTCAGGATGAAATCGATGTCGCTATTGTCGTTCACGGTCGCGAAATCCAAATTCTTCAAGGGAAACCTCGTTTGTGTCTAACAGCTAGTCCACGTGGCAGCTTCTTATTAGTTATCCAGAAAAAATATAGCCGTTATTTTTTACGTACTTTTAGAAGTCGCGGTCGCGAGTTTTCTTGCACAGGCTGCGACAGAGGATGCGAATCCTTCTGCCAAAGTGGTTAACTTTCTTCCACACGGATCGCGGTGGCTACCAATAAGATGTCTCCGCGATTTTTGACTTCCAACAGTCTTCTGGGACACTTGTCAAGTAGTGGTTGTGGACTGCTTCCCTCTTGAGTTACTTTGAAATTCGCGGTCGCGACGAAGGCTTGACTTGCACCGCGAATTTGTCTGTATCATTTTAGCTTCTTCCTTTCCAAGGGTCGCGGTCGAGAATGGCTTTGCGATTTCGCCTGCTTGAGTTTTGGCATGTCGTAACATGAGTCGCGATCGCTAATCCTAGATTGCGGTCGCAATTTACATGTCACTTTGGAGTTTCTCAACTTCTTTCATTTCTTCTTGAGAGATTGATTCATATCTGCAAAAACAACACTTATTTGAAATATTAGTGATGATCAATCTACTTTGTCAAGATCAAAAGAGGTTCTAAACCTAGGATTAATCATCCTAGTCCAACATCATCTATTTTGGGTAAAGGATATTTGTTCTACACAGTAACCCAATTCAATTACCTATAATCAATTCACAATCTCATTGTTCTATCTTTCTTTTTAACAAATAATATTGGAGAACCCTAAGGTCACATACTAGGTCTTATGATTCCCTTTTTAAGTAGTTCTTGCAATTGAGTCTTCAATTCTCTCAACCCAATTGGAGCCATCCTATAAGGTAGAATGAATATCGACATTATTCTTAAAACTAACTCAATTGTGAATTCTATATCTCTGTCAAGTGGCAAACTAGGAAAATCAACCAGAAATACATATGGAAACTCATTTATTATTGGAATATTCTTAAGCAATTCATTGGTGAACCTTGTGTCTACCACATGTGCCAGATAAGTCTCACAACCACCTTTAATCATGCAAAAAGCCTTAATAGTATAAACTAGACATGTGTGTACAATTTGTCTTTCCCCTTAAAACACAACCCTTACTTGATTTGGAGATTCCAAAGCAACTTCTTTAGTAAAACAATTCACTATTGCATGATATTTAGTTAACCAATCCACACCCAGTCTCACATCAAATTCATAAAGAGGCAATAGTACTACATCAACTCAGTGTCATCAATGTCAATCACATAATCACGACATATCTTATCCACAATCATCACATCTCTCAAAGGAGTACTCACATATAGGTTAGAACCTAAAGGCTAATGTTTGCTACACAATTGGGATGCCATGTATAATGAAATGAATGAATGTTCGAAGTTAGGATCAATTAATACATGAACTTCTAAATCATAGGGAAAAATTTTACTAGTGATAACTTCTGAAGCAATGATGGCTTCTTGCCTAGTCATGACAAATACTCTAGCATCCATCTAGGGTTTAGAACTCTGACCTTTTGATCAGCTTATACTTTGCCAATCTATAGTTGCACTACTTCTTCCTCTGGCCTACCAAAAGATACTCCAAGTCTACTAGCTTTTGAATCTTCGACTATGGTGTTATGAATGTTAAGGGGAGAATGTTTGGAAAACATGTGACCTGAAGGCATTGAACCCACTCCACTACTTTGAATGATGTGTTTTAAATGATAACAAAATTATTAAAAAAATCAAGAAAAGTTCTAATGTTTATACATAGGTTTTTTGGATGATTTGAATAGACCCAATGAATGTAGCCAGAACAAGTTCAACGGACATTGTGGAAGTTCATCAGGTGTTGCACATCTTCTAATGGGCATTGGATGATTCAATAGGCATCAAAGGATGAACAATAGGCATTGAATGAATGTTGCATATAGCCAAAGTCTTTTATACCTCACAACAGGTATTATCCCTTTGCAATGGGCATTAGATAACTACTCCAGGTTTAATTATATTGGACCTCACAACAAGCATTGTAATTTTATAACGGGCATTTATCTGGCTTATCAATAGACATTTCATATTCTAATAGGCATTAGAAAAGTATCCAAGCTTGAGCTACAGCTTTTAAAACTCAAAATAAGAGTTGAAAGAGTTTGTAATAGGCATTGTGAATTACTCAATGGGTATAGAAAGTAACTGTACAAAGTTTAAAAAACATAACACAAAGTTTAAGCTTTTTGAAAATGAACAACGAACATTATTCTTGCTCTAACAAGCATTATAGTCAAAGCCATTGGGCATTGAATGATGAAGAACGGGCATTAGAAGTAACCATTGCAAGTTTAATAATGGTTGATGAAGAACAATGGGTGTTGACTCCTCTAATGGCTAGTTTTGCAAAAAAGCTGTCAGACTTAACATCAAATATTCCAACAACTAGTTTTTGAGTTTGGTTATATAAGGAGCATTTTAGAAGACTAGAAAAATGTTAGAAATTTTGGAGAATATTTGTAAACATTTAGAGAACATTTAGCAAGTCTTTGTGCAAACCTTTTTGGGCATTGCTTGTAATTTTAGGTAAAGTGATATTACTTTGTTACTCTTGTTGAGAATAGGTTTTCTTGAGCACTAATAGTGTATTTGCTACCTGATTTGAGAGGCATTGACATTACTTAGATCTATACTTACTAGTGGTTGTAAAGGTTGGTGTTGTGCCTAGAAAAATATAAAGGGAAATATTGTCCTTAAGCCGGTGAAAGGGAAGGTTCTTTCTGAGCCTGTAAAAGGGAAGGTTGTCCTTGATCCTTGAAAAGGGAAAAGTTGTTCCTAAGCTTGCAAAAGGAATAGAAAGGCTTAAGTGAAAACTTGAGGAGTGGAGAAGGCACATTGTCGAACCACTACAAAATCACTATGTTAATTTGTATGGTTTGCTTCAACTTAGTTTGTTTGTGTTTATGTTTTTATTTACTACACAATTCACCACCCTTCGAGTTACCACATTTATCACTCCTTCTAATTTTTTGTATTAGAGCTTAACCTCTTTCAAAGCTTAAGTGCAAAAGGGATATGGTAATGACAACCATTAAGTCTTCTTCCTGTGGAAGCTTTCTAAAAAATGGACCAACTCAAACCAGAAGAAGCAATATGTCCATGGAGCTAAAAGATCACTATCAAGAGGACAGAAGGAGAAGGATCCTAATGAATTCGACATCCACAAGTGACGATGAATTTTCCTGTAATAGAAAGATAAATAAGAGGAAGGCCAAAAAGAAAGCGAAAGTTGGAGGTTTAATGTCAATAGAGGATGAATCAAATGAGGTCTCTCCTAATGAGGTATGTGAACATGATAATGATATCAAAAACATGTTCATAATAGAAAATCTAATTAAGACCCTAAAATCAAAAAATAATGACTTGGATAAATCTTTCTCTAGAAATAAGATTTTGAGAAATGAAAATAAATTGTTGAAAAATGAAATTTCCCTAATTTCTAAAATTAAATATGAGCTTCTAAATGAAGGTGATTATTTGAGAAAAGAAAAAGAGGAACTACTTTCAAAATCACTTTTCTTAGACTTAAATGAAAGAGATTTTTCAAAACTGAAAATTGATGCTTTAGAAAGAGAAAATAAAGAGTTAAATTATAAAAAGAAATTTTATGAAACTATTTCCAAACAAAATGATATTTTAAAAAAGGAGATTTTGGAATTGAAAAACTCTCTTGCAAATTTTATTAAAGAAAAAGAAAAACTAGATTTACTTTTCGACTCTTAAAGAGATACTAGTGCGAAACATGGAATTAGATATAATCATGTCTCTTTCTCCACTTCTAAAAGTGCATTTGTTAGAACTTCACCTTTTAGAACACCTAGTGTCCAAGGTGTTGAATCACCAAGTTCTTCATAAAGGCAAATGCTAATGCAAAGTCTAAGGCACAACACTAGAACATACGTATACCAAAAAGCCTAGATAAAAGGCTAATCATGTTTCTATGTATGCATCTCATAAGCCAAGAAGGAAAAATGTGTTGCACTTTACACCTATAAGAAAAATTACACATCATCACTCTCACTCTGGGGTACATATATAAAAGACTCATGTACATGATCATAACTAATCTCATCATACTCTTACAAGACAAAGGCAAATCATAGCTTTACTTATGGAACCAAGTGTGGAAAGAATGCAAAGGTTCTTTCAAGCATCAATCCTTTAGGATGCCACCTCATACTTGCTCTACAAATGATCTTAGAAAAGCATTCATTTTGTAATACTTTTATTGTGAAAAATATGGTCACAAAGCATACTTTTGTTACACTAAGGACCCAAGAGAAAATGGGTACCAAAGAAAATGGGAACTAAGAACATATTTTCGTTGCCAACCATAAGGACACAAGAGAAAATGGGTACCAAAGAAAGTTTAATTTTGTAGGTTTGAAATCTTCTCACCCCCTACTCAATATGGAGAATCAAAGGGTTATTAGAGTTGCAAAATTTGAGAAGGCATTTGTATTTTTGGGAAATCATAAATATGTATAATCCTTATTTATTGGACTAAGTTGGTTAAACCTATGTCATTAACCTCTTTTGATCTTGACAATAGAGATTAATCAGTTCTAATGTTTTCATTAAGTGTTGTTTTGCAATTTACGAGATAGTTTTTCAATTGGAAGTTTGATGGAAATCAAAATCTCAAACCTTGTGAAGGTCATCCAAATTCGCGATTTGTATCCCCTAAATCGTGATTGCAAATAAGGTATAAGGATGGAAGGAGCTAGGCCAGAGAAATTCACAGGTGAATTCACAACCATGACTTAGCCAAATGAAAATGAGTTTAAGTCACAGAGGAAATCACGGTTGCTATTGCATCTTATGTCGTAATCGCAAATTTCATAGTGAGAAAGGAGGGAACCAAAGCCACTACCACAACACGCTAAATGTTCAAGGTAACCATTGAATATCAAAAATCGCAAAGGCAAATTACTAGCCGCGATCGCCACTCAAGAAGTTATAATTTCCTCATCAAATAGAGGAATTCGCGGTCTCAATCTTGCCTAAGGCAAAGACAACTCGTGACCGCAACTTTTAAGTAGCAGGTAGAACACAATGACTTCTGCATGACAAGCATTTAATGCAAAATTTGCCTAGCATAACTTGGAGATTTGGGTATAGTTTTAGAGTAACATCTCTTTGGTAGATATGGGTTATAAATACTCCACCAAATATATGTAAATGCAAGAGAATTGAATTAATTGTAACTAAACTCTTGCCAATTTGCTACTCATTCTTTTACTCTTCTTTAAGTGTGGTTGATTGTTTTGTGTGAGCAATAAATACCATTGTAAGTAGGTTGAGAGTTAGCCTAGATTCTAAAACTCTTGTAAGAGGTTGAAGCGTGAGCTTAAAAACATTTGTGAAAGGTTTTTGTATGAGCCTAAAAAACACAAGTTGTAAGGATTTTGTGTGAGCCATAAAACACAAGTTGTATGTTTGTGTGAGCTTGGAAACACCAAGTTGGTTGAGTGAAATACCCAAGTATGTAGAATTGGAGAGTGGACGTAGGGTTTTTTAACACTCGAACAACTATAAACATTTGTGTTGATTCTTCTCATAGTCTTCTTCACTTCCTAAACACATAAATCTTCTTAATAATTTTAAAACAACCCACTAATTAAACCCCCCTTCTTGGTGCCCTAGTCCAACAAGTGGTATCAGAGCCAAGTCTCACTAAAAAGCTTAATTATGTGAGTGAAGATCATGGTATAAAAAGGAATTCACCCTCACCTTAAGCCATATTTTGAGGAGTGGAAGCCACCCATCAAAGTAGTGGATGAAAGTAAGGAGCTAATCCCTAGAAAGGAGTGGGTTGAAGCATACAGAAGATCCAATGGCAGAAATAAAAAAGCCATGGCAATCCTTCTAAGCTCTCTCTCAAGAGAAGAAATTAAAAGGGTCCAACATTGCCTAACTGCTCATGGTATTTGGAAGGCATTGGAGAACTATCATGAGGGCACCACCTTGGTGAAGTCTAGCCAATTTGAGATGTAAGTGACGGAATGGGAGTTATTCATAATGAAAGAGGAAGAAAGCATCATGGACATGACAAATAGACTCTTAGCAATTGTCACCAACATGTAAAAGTTTGGAAGAGTACACACCAATCATGAAGAAAATTATAAAATTCTAAAATCTTTACCTCGTGAGAAATTTAGTGCTAGAGTATGTAGTATCCAAGAGTCCAACCCGAAAATAGGGAAGGTGCCAATGATTGTCTTGATAGGCAAACTCTTAACTCATGAGTTGGCCTTAAAGAAATATGAAGAAACGAAGAAAATGAGGGGTCAAAGAGAAAAATCTGAAAAACAAGAAAGGAAGACCTCGGCACTTATGTCCATATCTAAAGAGAAGGAAGTGGAAGTAACTTGTAACATCCCTAGCCACATTCATTAGCATTATCACATGAGCATATGCATTAGATAAATAATCATTTAGAAGCACCATTGCATTTGAGGACACTTGAACATATATGTAGTGTTTGCATAGTTGTATGGCAAATTGTTTTATATTGTGTGCATATTATAATATCATAAATAATGGTGTTTTAGAGCTTAACTAAAAGTATAAGGAGTATCTAGGAATTAGAAGATGGATGAAAGTGCTTAATGAGCGAAGAAGAGGGACTAAAAGCAAAACTTTTGACTTTCAACCAATAGGAAACCAGCCCCAATCTTTTGACTTATTTAAGATAAAATACAGACCATTAGGGTCAGATTTTGAGGGATAAACGTGGGGGTTTACCAGAAACAAGAGAGAGCAAAGGAAGAAGAAAGAAAGGAAGAGGAAGAAGAAGAAGAAGAAGAAGAAGAAGAAGAAGAGAGGGAGAAGAGTGAGCTGCCTAGGGTTTTTCAATTCTGGGACAGTAGGTAAGTAAATTTAT
>CATIWR010147185.1:0-11654 GCA_949677035.1 Omphalea diandra
TGTTACATGAAAATATAAGTCAAGTGAGAATGATTGAATTGTTACATGTTACATGGGAATAATATGATTATGTTCTATTACATGTATATATGATTGAATTGTTACATGTTACATGGGAATACAGGCCAAGTGAGAATTAAATACTCTTAATGATTACTTGGCATATCATTTGTGAATAAGCACTTGTATATGGAACTAAAAGGGGCGTTGTGACTAACTTGTCAAGCACTTGCAAATCACAGGAAGATGGACCAATAGGTCCCAAATCATATGTTACATGAATCACATGAATATCCCAAGAGCAATGTTTGCCTTGCTCGGTCACGAGAAAAACAAAGCTATTGCATTTGCACTTGCATAGTCAATTGTTATACTTACAATGTATCTTGATGATATTTGATTATAGATTATGCCATGAGGATTTGATTATTGTTTTTATTTACCAAGTCGCGACTTAACAAATCGTAATTATTTTTCAGATACTGAAGCATAGACTTTGGACACTTTGGTACATAAAGTTTTGCATAGAGACACATGGAACACAGGTCGTCGGCTGAACTCCAACTCTCTCTCCTTGTGTCGTGTACATACATTTGATAGGAACTAGTTATGGTCACTGGTCCTGACATTAGTTAACGCATGTGTACATTAAATACATATGGGGTTATATATGTATGATGAATAAACCTTAATGTGTATGCATTTCTGAACATGAAATGCCATGATTTGCAACTTAAGGTGATAGTTATAGTTGGTGGTATTAGAGGGTTCAAGCACACAAGGGGCAGACGTGCAAATCCCGGTGTGTATGACATCGCGGGGCTGACGGGCAAATCCCAAATGTTGAATGCTCTGATAGGTACCAGCTGTAGCCACATTGTGATGTTACAATTTGTGGTATCAAAGCTGATTTACAAATGAGAATAATGGATGTCACAGTTATTGGTTTGACAAATGAATTTAGATGTTACAGTTTTGGTATCAAAGAGGGCTCAAGCATACGCGGGGCAGACGTGCAAATCCCGGTGTGTATGACATCGAGGGGCTGATGGGCAAATCCCAGATGTTGAGTGCTCTGATAGGTATTGATTGTAGCATTACAGATTATGGTAGAAAAAAAAATTAAATTAGTATCAGAGCAACTATGAACATAGTCATTACAATTTATTGGTATCATAACATATATGAATACGGTCGTTACAGTTATTGGTATCAGAGCAACATGATTTGTAAACACAAGTGGTTGTTACATTTAGTGGTATCATAGCCATATGAGTTCTGTAAGATGAAAATGGTTGTTACACTTTTTCTTAAATGGTTTTACATGTTGGCTTCCATTTTATTTTCCTTTTGTTGATGTGATGAAGTTATATGAGGTTTAAATAGTTATCCTAATGCAACTCTCAGATACAGTTCATTTTCACATATTTGTGAGATAACTCATGTAATTCCTTAGTCACTTTTGTATAATGGTTTCTAATGTGAACTTTCATTTTTTTTAGCTTTTGTTGTTGTCATGATGTTGTCTAAGGTTTAAATAGCAATTTTAATGCACAAAACAATTAAACTTCATTTCCATCAATTTGTGTGTAACTCATGCAATTCCTTACTCACTTTTTTATTAAATAGTTACACATGTAAACTTTCACTTTCTTTTACATTTATTGATGTGATGATGTTATTTGAGTGTCAAATAGCAAATCTAAAGTGAAAAATAGTTACACTTCATTTTCACATCTTAGTGGGATAACTTGTTCAATTCATTAGTCACTTTTTCTTAAATGGTTACACATGATAGCATCCATTTTAGTTTAACTTTGTTGATGTGATTAAGTTATTTGAGATTTAAACATCGATTATAATGCAAAAATAACATACACTTCATTTTCACATCTTTATGAGGCAACTCGTGTAATTCCTTACTCATTTTTATAGTTATACTTTCTCGTGCTAACTTCAACTTTCATTCCCTTTTATTGATGCCATGATGTTATTATCTAAGACGTAAATAGCAATTATAATGCAAAAAATAATTGCACTTTATCTTCACATTTTTATGGGGTAACTTGTGTAATTCCTTACTCACCTATTGCTTAAATAGTTACATGTGCATTCTTTCACTTTCATTTGCATTTATTGATGTGATGATGCTATTTGAGGGTTAAATAGGAAATCTAAGGCAAAAAACATTTACACTTCATTTTCACATCTTAGTGGGGCAACTTGTGCAATTCCTTACTCACTTTTTCTTAAATCGTTTCACATGCAGGGTTCCATTTTATTTTCCTTTTGTTGATGTGAAGATGTTATCTTAAGTTTAAATAGTTATTGTAATGCAAAAAATGCATATGCTTTGTTTTCATATCTTTTTGACGTAACTCGTGTCATTCCTTACTCACTGTTGTGTAATGGTTTTTTGTGCAAGCTTCCACTTCCTTTCACTTTTATTGATGTCATAATGTTATATGAGGCTGAAATAGCAATTCCAATGCCAAAAACACTTACATTTCATCTTCATATCTTGAAAAGGTAACTATTGCAATTCCATACTTATTTTGCTTAAATAGTAACACGTGCAAACTTTTGCTTTCTTTTGCATTTATTGGTGCGATGATGTTATTGAGGGTTAATTAGCAAAACTAAAGCAAAAAAACACTTACACTTTGTTTTCACATCTTAGTGGGGTAATCTATGCAATTCCTTACTCATTTTTACTTACATGGCAACACATGCTAGCTTCCATTTTATCTTGCTTTTATTCACGTGATAAAGTTATCCAAGGTTTAAATAGCTATTTAATGCAAAAAACATATAAATTTTGTTATCACATCTTAGTGGAGTAACTTGTGCAATTCCTTAATCACTTTTGTATGAATGGTTTCACGTGTCTGCTTCTATTCTATTTTGCTTTTGATGATGTGATGATGTTATCAAAAGTTTAAATAGCTATTCTAATGAAAAAAAAAAACACTACAATTCATTTTCACATCTTTGTGAGGTAACTCGTGTAATTCCTTACTCACTTTTGTAGTAGTGCTTTCTCATACAAACCTCCATTTTCTTTTGCTTTTATTAACGTTGTGATGTTATCTAAGACTTAAATAGCAATTCTAATGCACAAAATGCTTGCACTTCATCTTCACATCTTTATGGGGTAACTCATGCATTTCCTTGCACACTTTTTGCTTAAGTAGTTAGATGCGTAATCTTTCACTTTCATTTGCATTTAAAGATGCAATAATGCTATTTGAGGTTAAATAGGAAATCCAAAGCAAAAAACATTAACACTTTGTTTTCACATCTTAGTGGGGTAACTTGTACAATTCCTTACTCATAATTGCTTAAATGGTTTCACGTGCTAGCTTTCACTCTTTTTTGCTTTTGTATATGTGATGATGTTATCTGTGATTGAAATAGTATTCTAATGCAAAAAACTCATACCCTTCATTTTCACATCTTTGTGAGGTAAGTCGTATGATTCTTTACTCCTTTTTATGTAATCATTTATCGTGCAAACTTTCAATTTTTTTCACTTTGATTGATGCCATGATGTTATATGACGCTTAAATACCAATTCTACTGCAGAAAACACTTGCACTTCATTTTCACATCTTTTTGGGGCAACTCGTGTAATTCCTTACTCAATTTTAGCATAAATAGTTACTTGTTGAATATTTTGCTTTCTTTTGCATTTATCGAAGCATTGATGCTATTTGAGTGTTAAATAGCAAATCTAAAGCAAAAATCACTTACACTTCATTTTCACATCTTAGTGGGGGTAAATTGTGCAACTCCTTACTCATTTTTACTTAAATGGATACCCGTGTTAGCTTCCTTTTTATTTTACTTTTGGTGATGTGATGAAATTATCCAAGGTTTAAAAAGCTATTCTAATGTAAAAAACACATACATTTCATTTTCACATCTTAGTAGGGCAACTTATGCAATTCCTTACTAGCTTTTACTTAAATGGTTCCACGTACTAGCTTCTACTTTATTTTGGTTTCATTGATGTGATAATGTTATCCGAGCTTGAAATAGCTATTCTAATGCAAAAAACACATACCCTTCGTTTTCACATCTTTGTGGGGTAACTCTCGTGATTCTTTACTCATTTTTGTGTAATGGTCTTTTATGCAAACTTTCACTTTTTTCGCTTTAATTGATGTCATGATGTTATATGAGTCTTAAATATCAATTCTATTACAAAAAACACTTGCACTTGATTTTCACATCTTTGTGGGGCAACTAGTGCAATTCCTTACTCAATTTTAGCATAAACTGTTACATGTCAAATCTCTTGCTTTCTTTTGCATTTATGATGGATAGACGTGCTAATAGTCTAATGCATAAAACACATTCACTTTGTCTTCACATCTTTGTAAGGCAAATCGTGTGAGTCTTTACTGACTTTTGTGTAATGGTTTCTCATGCGAACTTACATTTTTTTTTTTTTTGCTCTGATTGATGCCATGATCTTATCTGAGGCTTAAATACCAATTCTACTTCGAAAAACACTTGCACTTCATTTTCAAATCATTATGGGGTAACTTGTGCAATTCTTTACTAACTTTTAGCATAAATAGTTATTGTCCAATCTTTTGCTTTCTTTTGCATTTATTGACACGATGATGCTATTTGAGGGTTAAATAGCAAATCCAAAGGAAAAAACATTTGCACTTCATTTTCATATCGTAGTGGGGCAACTTGTGTAATTATGGACTCACTTTTGCTTAAATGGTTCCACATGATAGCGTCCATTTTATTTTAATTTAATTAATGTGATGATGTTATCCGAGGTTGAAATATCTATTTTGCGATTCTTTACTCACTTTTACGTAATGGTTTCTCATGCAAACTTCCACTTTTTTCGCTTTGATTGATGCCATGATGTTATCTGAGGCTTAAATACCAATTCTACATAAAAAAACATTGCACTACAATTTCACATCTTTGTGGAGCAACTCATGCAATTCCATACTCAATTTTAGCAAAAATAGTTGTTTCTTGAATCTTTTACTTTGGTTTGCATTTATTGATATAATGATGTTGTTTGAGGGTTAAATAGCAAATCTAAAGCAAAAAAAAAAAAACAGTTAATTTCATTTTCACATCTTAATGGGGTTACTTGTGCAATTCCTTACTCACTTTTGCTTAAATGGATACACATGCTAGCTTCCATTTTATTATACATTTATTGATATGATGAAATTATGATAGGTTTAAATAGCTATTCTAATGCAAAAAACACATACACTTCATTTTCACATATTGACTGGGCGACTTGTGCAATTCCTTACTCACTTTTGCTGAAATGGTTCTACATGTTAGCTTCCACAATATTTTTGCTTTTGTTTATGTGATGATGTTATCCGAGGTTGAAATAGCTATTCTAATGCAAAAAACACATACACTTCATTCTCACATCTTTGAGAGGTAACTCATGTGATCCATTACTTACTTTTGTATAATGGTTTCTCATGCAAACTTCCACTTGTTTTCATTTTGATTGATGCGATCTTGTTATATGAGGCCCAAATACTAATTCTAGTGCAAAAACTATTGCACCTCCTTTTCACATCTTTGTGGAGTAACTCATTCAATTCCTTACTCAATTTTAGCATAAATAATTACTTGTTGAATCGTTTGCTTTCTTTTGCATATTATTGATGCAATGATGCTATTTATGGGTTAAATTGCAAATATAAAGCAAAAAACACTTACATTTCATTTTCACATCTTCGGGGGTAACTTGTGCAATTCTTTACTCACTTTTGCTTAAATGAATACACGTGCTAGCTTCCATTCTATTATGCTTTGTTGATGTGATGAAATTATCCGAGGTTTAAATAGTTTAACGCATAAAACACATACACTTTGACATCACATATTTGTGAGGCAAATCGTATGAGTCTTTAGTCACTTTTGTGTAATGGTATCTCATGCAAACTTGCACTTTTTTTTTTAGCTCTGATTGATGCCATGATATTATTTGAGGCTTAAATGCTAATTCTAATGCAAAAAACACTTGTATTTCATTTTCACATTTTTATGGGGCAACTCGTGCAATTCCTTACTAACTTTTAGCATAAGTAGTTGCTTGTTGAATCTTTTGCTTTCTTTTACATTTGTTAACACAATGATTCTATTTAAGGGTTAAATAGAAAATATAAAGGAAAAAACACTTGCATTTCATTTATATATCCTAGTAGGGTAAATTGCACAATTTCTAACTCACTTTTGCTTAAATGGTTCCATGTGATAGCGTCCACTTTATTTTGCTTTTATTGATGTGTTGATGTCATCTGAGGTTGAAATAGCTATTCTAATGCAAAAAAACACATACCCTTTGTTTTCATATCTTTGTGAGGTAACTCATGCGATTCTTTATGTAATGGGTTCTCATGCAAACTTCCATTTTTCTTCAACTTGATTAATGATATGATGTTATATGAGGCTTAAATGCCAAATATACTTCGAATTGCACTTCAATTTCACATCTTTGTGGGGCAACTCAAGTAATTCCTTACTCAATTTTAACATAAACAGTTATTTGTCGAGTCTTTTGCTTTCTCTTTCATTTATTGATGCGATGATGTTGTTTGAAAGTTAAATAACAAATTTAAAGATAAAAACACTTGCATTTTTTTTTTCACATCTTATGAGAGTAACTTGTGTAATTCCTTACTCAATTTTGCTTAAAAGGATAACGTGTTTGCTTTCATTTATTTTACTTTTTTTTTATTTGATGAAGTTATCCGGGGTTTAAATACCATTCTAATGAAAAAAACACATACATTTCATTTTCACATCTTAGTGAGGTAATTTTACAATTCCTTATTCACTTTTGCTTAAATGGTTTCATGTACTAGCTTCCACTTTATTTTGCTTTGTTGATGTAATGATATTATCCAAGGTTAACAAAGCTATTCTAATGCAAAAAATACATGCACTTCATCTTCACATTTTCATAAGGTAATTCACATGATCCTTTACTCACTTTTTTTGTAATGGTATCTCGTGCAAACTTCCACTTTCTTTTGCTTTGATTGATGCAACGATGTTATCTGAGGCTTAAATACCAATTATACTGCAAAAAAACACTTGCACTTTATTTTCACATCTCTGTGGAGTAACTCCAACAATTCTTTACTCACTTATAGCTTAAATTGTTACTTATCGAGTCTTTTGCTTCCTTTTACATTTATTGATGCGATGATGGTATTTAAGGGTTAAATGGCAAATAAAACACTTACACTTCAATTTCACATCTTAGTGGGGTAACTTGTCCAATTCCTTACTCACTTTTGCTCAAATGGATGCACATGCCAGCTTCCATTTTATCTTGTTTTTGCTGATGTGATGAAATTATCTGAGGTTTTGATAGCTATTATAATGCAAAAAATCACATACATTTTGTATTCACATATTAGCGGGGCAACTTGTGTAATTCCTTACTCATTTTTGCTTAAATGCTTCCACATGCTAGCCTCCACTTTATTTTGCTTTTATTGATGGGATGATGTGATACAATGTTAAAATAGCTAAAAACACATACACTTCATTTTCACATCTTTGTGAGGTAACTCGTGCGATTTTTTACTCACTTTTATGTATATGTTTCTCATGCCAGCTTAAACTTTCGTTTGCTTTGATTGATGCCATGATGTTATTTGAGGCTTAAATATCAATTCTATTGCAAAAAAACACTTGCACTTCATTTTTACATCTTTATGGCACAACGTGTGTAACTCCTTAATCACTTTTAGCATAAATAGTTACTTGTCGAATCTTTTGCTTTCTTTTACATTTATTGAGGTGATGATGCTATTTGAGGGTTACATAACAAATCTAGAGCAAAAAACACATATATTTCATTTTCACATCTAAGGCTCAAATACCAATTCTACTATAAAAAAAAAAAAACTCTTGTACTTCCTTTTCACATATTTGTGGGGCAAATCGTGCAATTCCTTACTCAAGTTTAACATAAATAGTTACTTATTAAATCTTTTGTTTTCATTTACATTTATTGATGTGATATGCTATTAAGGGTTAAATAGTAAATATAAAGCAAAAAAAAAAAAAACTTACATTCCATTTTCACATCTTACTGGGGTAACTTGTGCAATTCCTTACTCACTTTTGCTTAAATGGATGCACGTGCAATATTTCATTCTATTTTGCTATTATTGATGTGATGATGTTATCTGAGGTTGAAATAGCTATTCTAATGTAAAAAAAACATGTAAAGTTCATTTTCACATTTTGTGAAGTAACTCGTACAATTTTTACTCACTTTTGTGCAATGGTTTCTGTGCCAAACTTCCACTTTCTTTTGCTTTGATTGATGATATGATGTTATCTAAGGCTCAAACACTAATTATACTGCAAAAAACACTTGCACTTCATTTTCACATCTTTGTAGGGCAACTCATGTAATTCCATACTCAATTTTAGCATAAATAGTAATAACTTGTCGAAACTTTTACTTTCTTCTGCATTTAATGATGCGACGACACTATTTGAGGGTTAAATAGCAAATCTAAAATAATTACATTTCACTTGCACATCTTAGTGGGGTAACTTGTTTAATTCCTGACTGACTTTTACTTAACTGGATACATGTGATAGCTTCCATTTTATTTTGCCTTAGTTGATGTGATAAAATTATTCAAGGTTTAAATAGTCTAATGCAAAAAACACATGCAATTACTCCTCATATATTTGTGAGGTAACTTGTGTGATTCTTTACCCACTTTTGTGCAATTATTTGTCATATAAACTTTGACTTTCTTTCACTCTGATTGATGCCATGTTGTTATCTAAGGCTTAAATACCAATTTTATTGCAAAAAATACTTATAGTTCGTTCTCACATCTTTTTGCGACAACTCGTGCAATTCCTTACTCAATTTTAGCATAAATAGCTACTTGTTGAAAAGTTTGCTTTCTTTTGCATTTACTGATGCGATGATGCTATTTAAGGGTTAAATAGCAAATATAAAGCAATAAACACTTAAATTTCATTTTCATATCTTAATGAGGTAACTTGTATAATTCCTGTTGGCCTTTGGCACCAAGAAGGGGGGTTGAATTGGTGTATGAAAATTTTTAAAAACAAAGAAGTGAGGAGGAAAAATGAGAAGATTGAGATTAACGATTTATAGTGGTTCAGGTATTAAGCAACTCTACGTCCACTCTCCAATTTATCAATTGGGTATTTCACTCAATCACTTGTGTTTTACAAGTTTACACTCAACTTAATGTTTAGGCTCACACCAAACCTTACAACTTGTGTTTTACAGGCTCACACAAAAACCTTTGACAAGTGTTTTCAAGGCTCACACTAAAACCTATCATAAGTGTTTTCAAGGCTCACACTAAAACCTATCATGATGTGTTTTCAAAGCTCACACTCAACAATTAACAATCTTACAAAGAAAATTGAAAGAAGTGAGTAACAAAGATTGAGAGTTTTTTTTCCTTGATAATGAATTTCTTAACCTTTTTATTTATTAATGTTTGGTGAAGTATTAATACCCAAATTCCACTAAAGAGACTAACGACTAGTTTAATGGTTAGTCCAATGGCTAGTTTAACGGCTAGTCTAACGGCTAGTCCATGTGTCAGCTTCCCATTAGTGATTTCTGATTTTCCTTACGAAAGTCAAAAGTTATGACTTTGTGTCTAACAGCTAGTATAACGACTAGTTCATGTGGCAGATTCTCATTAGTGCTTTAAGAAAATATAGACATTGTGTTTCTTCAGCTAGCATAAGTTGCAGTCGCGATTTTCATTGTACAGACCGCGATCCTGACCGCGAAACACCCTGCCAAATTGTGCAACTTTCACTTCTCAAATCACGGTTGTTACCAATATGTAGCCTTTGCGATTTTTGACTTCCAACGGCTTCCTATGACACTTGTCAAGCCCTAATTATGGACTTCTTTTCCTTTTAAAGCTTTTTATAATTCGTTGTCGCGACTCTGACGCGACATAGACTGCAAATTCGTCTGTCATTTTTGGTTTGCTTCATTTTTCTTGTTTGCAGTCGAGAATGACTCTGCGATTTAACCTGTCTTATTTTTGGCAAGTCTTCTCAAGAGTTGCGGTCGCGAATCTTTGATTGCAATCGCGAGTCACTTTGGAGTTAGAGAGATTTTCTTCCAACTTACTTGAGACTTATTTTTCTGCAAAATCAACACTTAATAAAAACATTAGTAATGATCAATCTCCGTTGTCAATATCAAAAGAGGTTATAGACTTAGGATTAACCATCCTAGTCCAACAATCTCCCTTTTTTTTTATTTTGACAACCTAGATTGATCCAAAATGAAGAATAAATACAGAACATTAAAATTGAATACTACTTATAGGATTTTAATGATTATTTTTAGCGAAAGATAAAAATTTTCTAAGTTCCAAAAATCCTAAGTGTGAAATTGACTTAAGTTCCTCTAAGTTGTTATATGTTGCTCCCCCTTAACTTATGCATCTTAGGATAAATTTCACTAATCTCTCCCCCTTTTTACTTATCTCTCCCCTTTTATCTTTCTTCCTCTATATCTCTCGATCTCTCCCCCTTTAGCAAAATCAAAAATGTTAGATAACATAAAAGGAAATATAAATAATCATAAGTATTAAAGGAGCAAATAATAAAGATTAAACAAATAGATGCTCAAGGCAAATGCTTTGAAAAAGAAACAGATAAAACATGTGAGATCACATTTTTTTCTTTTCAAAGAAAAAAGAAAAACAAAGTTCAAAGAGAACCCTAATGTCTAAAAAGTTGGAGATTTGTTGTTATCTCCAAAAGAGTCTTCCACTTGCTCTTGGAGATCTCTCTCAGCCTCTAGTTGATTTCTTAAGAGCCAATGGAGAGGTTGAGAGAATTTTAAGAAATTGAGAGAATTTTGATAGTTAGATGTTTGAGTTGTGAAGAAAACACTATTTGAGGGAGTATATATAGCCTTTGAAGAGGCATCCAATGACTATAAACGACTAGAAATTGATTTAATAGAGGGTTGGAAATGGTTGGCAATAAAATCTCATAAATGTAAGTCCATTATTCTAATTCGCATCTACGATTTCATAGTCACGACTGCAAATTCCAGAAAATGTGAGTAATGGACAAATTTTCCTTGGGAATACGTGTACCGACCATGTTCATTTACATAACTCATATCATTCATGTTCAAAATGCATAGGCATAAAGGTTTTATCCATCCTACACATAATCAAACATTTATTTGATGTACATATATGTATACGACATAAGGAGAGATAGAGTTTGGATTCAGCCGACGACCGGTGGTCCATATGTCTCAATGTAAAACTGAAAGCACGAAAGTTTCCAATTCCTATTCTTCAGTATCTGAAAAAAATTTTGCGATTTGGTGAGTCGCGACTCAGTGAATAAAAATAATAATCAAATTCTCATGGCATAATCCATAATCAAATATCATCAAGATACATTGCAAGTATAACAATTGACTATGCAAGTGCAAATGGAATAGCTTTGTTTTTGTCATGACCGAGCAAGGCAAACATTGCTCCCGGGATATTCATGTGATTCATGTAACATATGATTTGGGACCTATTGGTCCATCTTCCTGTAATTCATTTGACATATGATTTGGGACCTATTGGTCC
>CATIWR010147194.1:0-97500 GCA_949677035.1 Omphalea diandra
AACTTCTTTATTTCTTCTAGAGGGAATGATTCAATTCTGCAAAAACAACACTTATTTGAAACATTAGTGATGATCAATCTACTTTGTCAAGATCAAAAGAGGTTTTAATCATAGGATTGAGTATCCTAGACCAACACCATGGATTTTGTTATAGGTTTACCAGGTTCTGAAAGTGACAATGATAGCATATTTGTTGCAACACATATTGTTGATTTGTTCTTTAAAGAGGTGGTTTGTTTGTATGGCATGCCTAAGACCATTGTTAGTGCTAGAGATGTTAAGTTTTTATAAGTCATTTTTGGAGCACTTTATGAAGTAAGTTAGGAATGAAACTCTTGTTTTTCTACTGTTGCACATCCAAAAACAAATGGGTGAACCAAAGTAGTTAATAGGATACTAATTACTTTGTTACGTACTATCATTCAAAGGAACTTGAAACATTTGGAGAAGTGCTTGACATATCAAGTTTGCATACTGTTGTCCATATGCACCAAAAAGGGGGGTTGAATTGGTGTATAAAAATTTCAACAACAAAGAAAAGGGGAAAAAGAAAGAGTAGAATGAAGACAATCAATTTATAGTGGTTTGGGTATAATTGACCCTATGTCCACTTCCCAATTAACCAATTGGGTATTTCACTATCTTAAGGTGTTTTCAAGCTCATACCTAACTTGTACAACTTATGTTTTGATGGCTCACACACAACCTTACAACAATGTGTTTTTAGGCTAACACACAACCTCACTCAAGTGTTTTACTATGCTCACACTTAAACCTTTCTTGAAGTGTTTTTACAAGCTAACACTACAACCTTACAACTTAGTGTTTAATGTTCACACCTAACACTTATAATTTCATAAAGAAAATTGAAGAAAATGAGTAGCAAAGATTGAGAGCTTTAATCATTTGTAATAAATTCCTTAGCAACCTTATTCATGGCTGGTTGGTGGTGTATTTATAGCCAAACTTCACCAAAGAGACGTTGCAGATCATAGTTCATCAAATCTTTGAGACATGCTAGACAGATTCTGCTTTAAATGCTTGTCAGGATAAAATTGCAGTCGCTACTGCCATTTTGCTGTCGCGAAATTCAAATTTCTTAAGGGAAACCCCGTTTGTGTCTAACGGCTAGTCCACGTGGCAGCTTCTCATTAGTTTACCACGAAAATATAGTCGTTGTCTTTTACCTACTTTCAGAAGTCACAGTCGCGAGTTTTCTTGTACAGGATGCGACAGAGGACGCGAATCCGTCTGTCAAAGTGGTCATCTTTCTTCCTCAGGATTAGTGGTCGCTACCAACAAGATGCCTCTGCGAAATTTGACTTCCAACAGTCTTCTGGGACACTTGTCAAGTTGTGGTTGTGGACTTGATTCCCTCTTGAGTTACTTTGAAATTCGCGGTCGCGACTAGGGCGTGACATTCACCGCGAATTCGTCTGTCACATTTTGGGCTTCTTCTTTTCCATAGGTCGTGACCGAGAATGGCTCTGCGATTTCGCTTGCTTGAATTTCAGCATGCCTTAACATGAGTCGCGGTCGCGAATCCTAGATTTCGGTCGCGATTTACATGTCGCTTTGGAGTTTATTAACTCCTTTCATTTTTTCTTGAGATATTTATTTATTTCTGCAAAATCAACACTTATTTGAAATATTAGTGATGATCAATCTTCTTTGTCAAGATCAAAAGAGGTTCTAGACTTAGAATTAACCATCCTAGTCCAACAGTATTTGTTTCCTTGTACATAGGAAATCACAATATGCTTTGATTGTTTCTCCAACTGAAGAATGAAATGTTTTGCTACGATTAATGATGATAACTAGGGATTTAAATATCGTTTGTTACATATCGTAACCTACGATATGTAACAAATTTTGAGGTACCTGGTATGAGATGGTCCTATATTGAAACGAGAATTTGTAATTACAGATGACACGTCATTATCGTTTTGATATGAACGATAATGAAAATTCAAAGCATGCTAGATGAATGAAACAAAAAATGCATAGTGAAGAAACACAACAACAACAACGAAATTTTATGCAAAAACAGAGAATCTTGTACCAGCGAAATCAATAATGCTAGAATTGAAATGAACAAATGAGAGGGAAGAATGTTGAAAAACCAAACAGGCAAAAGATAGAGAAGAAATAACCTTGCCTTACTTGAGCTTTCTTCAAAATAGAGATAAATCTAATTTTCTTCAAAACAGAGCAAATTGATTTTCTTCTGCATGAACATATTCAAATCATTGATGCACTTGGGTTTTCTTCCGCATATCAATTTTCTTCCACTTAGGCATCTTAGCTGCACATCCTTAATCCATCATTGAAATTGCTTTGCTAAAATCTCTTTCATCAATTCTTCGCTGAAATGGGCTCTGATCTGCATGAACAGATTCATATCAATTCTTAGTAACATGAACAAATTCAGATCAATTTTTGTCTAAGTGCTCTCTCCTCTTGGCTTTGAGTAGAGAAGAAGAGAAATTCACAAGTGTTTTTACCTTTTTTGTTGGCTTTAACCTTTTGTTTTGTATTGGGTTTGGGTCATGTGGTTAAGTGAGGGTAGTTAGATAAGTTTGTATTGGAGTGATGTGATTGGGTGGGGCTAGAGGCGACAATTTTTTACATGACCCAATTAAACGACATGACATGTCACATAATTAAACGAGTTTAGATTTGACATAAACTAGTTCGAGTCATAAACAAATTAACCCATTTATGACATGATAAAAAAAGTATATTTAAAAGGATCGATTCATCTAACTCGCAATAGACACGATTAAACACGATTATATAATTAGATTAATGGATTAACATATAATACATAATATAAATATACATGTTTAAATATGATTTAAATAAATATATTTAATTCAACTTATATTTGCTTAGATTTTTAATTTTTAATGTTTCTATGTTTTTAGGTTGAACGTATATTTTCGTCTCATGACACATTACTTACACGATTAATTAAATGAGTTAAATGGGTAGTGTCATGTAATCTGCTTTATAAATATGTCTGTGTTATAATTGAAAATTTTGATACAATTAATTAAACGAATTGTGTTCAAGTTGAGTATTTTTGTGTTATACATGTGTCTTGACATGACACGATACTCACACAAATTGCCACCCCTAAGTGGGGTTAAATGAGTAGAATACATTACAAGTTGTAGTTGAGTGACACTAGGATTACACATATGAGATTATAAGAAAAAAAAAAAGATTTACATTATCTTTAATAAGATTTACATTAATTATTTTTTAAAGAAAATTAGAGATTTTTTTAGAAGTGAAATGATATATGATTTTTATTTATAAAAAATATTAGTAGTTTATGTCATTTTGTTATATGTTTTCTCATCTTAATTAATTTTAATAAAATTTTATTCTCTTATAAAAAAAAATATACTTATTAATAAGTATCTATTATTAGTGAAATTTAATTTAATTATTTGTACTTGATTAGTTATTAATTTTAGATATTTTTATTATTCTTATCACGTAGTTTTTAATATATGTTGATTTTAATTATATTATAAATTTTTTAAAAAAATTTATAATATCGTCAATTATATTCACATATCTACAACGTAACTGGACCGCGATTTAAAACCCCCGTGATAACAATGATCAAACAGCAAACATACATGGGTCTGCCTCCGCAAAAAACGGAAAGGCATGACTATGGCCAAATTCTTTGTGCTGTTTATGGAATCAAACCTGGAAAGCGTTTCTTGCAGTGAAAATCCACCTTCATACAACATGAAATAATCAAATCTTGATAAATTATTGAAGTGATCTCCGCTTCATCGCACCTTCGAGAGTTGTCAAACCTGGAGATTGGTGAGCCAACAACAAAAACTTTAAAAAAGTCTCTTTTTCTAACCAATCTCTCTAATGATGGGAATTATGTTCTTATTGGCTTTATACCAAAATCGCCCTTTTTAAAACGTGGACATTATGGCTTAGAAGTTTTTTTTTTTTTTTCTTGATTTGCAGGTGTGACGACACAGATGAGATAAGATAAAATGAAGCATTTTGGGTGCTTGCACAGAGACATTGGAAGCTTGAAGGAGAAGAATAAGAAGAAGAAGAAAGGATTTGGCGCTTGAAGAGCAAGCAGGGAGAAAGGAGCTGACCAAAATGGGAGAGGGAGAGGGCAAGACACGTGGCGTTTTTATCAGGAAAAAAAAAAGAAAAGAAAGAAGACAATAAGCCAGGTCAGAGTTCCGGCTATGTTTGATTTAGTGAGGAATTCTAAGTTAATTCTTACCGTTTAAGAATAATTAAGTGTATAAATTATAAATTGTGGAAGAATTGATGTTATACTAAAGATTAATTGAAAGGGAAAATTTTCTGGATATATGCATATTCCTTTATATCCATCCATTCTTCTCTTCTCTATCGTTTTTCTACACAGCTCACTCTCATTTCATTTACAATTAATCTCCAACTAATAAGACATTCACAAGGAAGAAAATGCCAAGGAAATAGTTTCAAAATCATGAACGCTCCTGATCGTCAGGCAGCAGAGATGAAAATGAACCACTACGTTTACTAGCCAATGGTGTATTCTTTCTAGATTGGCGCTTCGTTGCAACCAATGCAGGCTCTTTTGCCAACCCTTCAGTAGCTTCTTCATCCTCACTGTCATCTCCACCTTTGAAGACTGGGTGAATATATGCATTCTGGAGGAAGTTTTTCAAGTTCAGGTTAGGCTCCCTTGCACATTCTAATGTGTCTTTCATCATAGCTTCCTGGTAAACAGCAAAAATGCCAAGAATAAAATATGAAATAATTCAAGCAACTAGACACACTTAACAGAAACTTATGACGAAAGAACATTGAAGGTATACCAACAAAAGATAAACAAGATATGTCTATTTGCAACTTTAACCAACCTGTAATGGATATCTAACAAAAGCAGGTTCATAACGTCCTTTGCAGAACATATGGAACCATAATGTCAATACCGGAAGCGTAATGAGCAGCGGAGTTGATTGAGCAGCATGTTTTGTGCTTAATAATCCCATCAGTAGCAGTTGTGAGACAACTAATGCGACTATGATACGTCCATGGACATCAGGCCAGAATGCTGCAGCACTCTCGTACTCCTGATTGTAAACATTTATAATCTACAAGTTCAAACAATAACTTATTTGAGTTCATGGTGCAAAAATCTGAGTTTGTGCATTCAGAAGAACACACTTATTTTGCATTGAAGAATAAATGGATAAGGGCAGTTTCTGCCAATTTTTGGTAGAATATATATACTTTTACCTGATGACGATAAACAATATACGCTAGGCCAAAAAATACAATGACGAATGGAAGTAAGATGGGAGAAACAACTGCATAAACAAGGCCAAGTAAGAAATAGAGTTGTATTTGTGGTTCTCCTGTGTTGAAACCAATGGCTCCTGGATCCGTTGCCTCTTCTCTGTCCTTTTCAGTCTTCACCAAGAAAAATTTTTTCAAGTGATAGATTATCAAGGGTTTCAATCTCAATATCTCTCCGGCAACTCCAGCCCATCCATCAACCATAACATATGTTATGAAGAAAGTTGCTTTCATAGGAATTGAGACACCGATCGTCTTTGGTATGCTGCAAAGAAATACAAGATAAACAAGCCGACCATAGAATACAAGATAAACAAGCCGACCATAGAATGATTTCTCCAAAATCACAAGAAAATATTGTCTGTCTGTTTGTTTGTTTTTCCCTATTCTTTTTAGCAAACGAATCTGATTACACCAAATTGAAATTGACTCCAACAAAAGAAAACCTTCCACTACAGCAAAATAAAATTTTAAAAAAAAAAACCAGACCAACACTACTAGAATATAATGTGATCTTTTTGTAATAAAAAACATACACATATTATCAACACATAACGGCACATAAAAATCAATAATATTAAAAAAATATCACTAAAATTCAGAAGTACTACATATGAGAAGAACATACTCATTTGCAGACTGGTGGATAAAATTGTTTAGTTGTTGAAATGCAGTTCCAGTGATTATGCTCCCAAGAAATACATTAATAAATTGGAACATATAGTATCTTGTTGCAGATCTTCTCTCTAGCCCTGAAAGGCTAATGAATCCTTCAAATTTGGACATCAGCATCAATATTGAAGGTAGAAATATAAGAAATAACTTCAAAGCAATTCCTGGAAGGAAACCTTGAATGAATGACTTTACGACTTTCCTGCATGAAAAGAAAATTAAGCTAAACTCAAAAGGACTTTGTAGCTATGGAAAGAATATAGATATCAAGATAAAAATACTAAATTTTTGCATACACAACAACTTTCTGTTGTCATTTTATATTCTAGCTATTTTCTTCCTTTTTTTTTTTTTTTCAGACTAATGACGCAGTCATAAGCTTTATTGGCAGACTTATGAAGCAATCATAAGCTTTTTTGGCAGACTTATGAAGCAGTCATAAGCTTTTTTGGCAGACTAATGCTCCCTAAGGCAATAAAAAAACCCTTAAAATCATAGGAAGCAAGAGAAAACACATGCACTAATTGCCAAATGTTGTAAAGTTAAATGTAACCAGACTAGAAGACAAAAAAGGGAAGCCATAACCTCATCCATCATATGGCATGCAACACAATAGAGCATAAAATGCACAAAAAAATCTACTAACACAATGAAATACACCGTACAACCAGATAGATACAGTTCATTATACAAAATAATGCAGTTCATAAAAGCACAATATCACCATTGCAGAAGAATACTCACATTTCAATTGTGGATTTTAGAAAAGGCAATGCCTTCTCCATACCCTCAATATTTGCAAGAGACTGTACGAGTGCAATGGGAATCATGAAAAAGAAGGTAAGGAAGAAAAAGGCAACTGTAACAATAAGCCTTCTCACTGCAAGTGAAACAAATGGAATTGCCAGGTTATCCCAGTATACATCACGGGGTTCTGGAGCCCACTCAGTTAACCATATAGTTGGATTTCTGGATTGTTGAGTTTGTGCACAAACAGCAGCTCCCCATCGAGTTTGAAAGGAAACAAATGCTGCTGGCATGATAGACTTCGGATTGTTCACTAACTTGTCTCTCTCCGTGGAAATCTGGAAGTTGATTATATGCTTCAGGGTTAGCCCATAATTTAATCTCATTTTCACACTAACAGAGATTAACACTTTTCAGATATTAAAAAAGAAAATCAGTTGTTGCACCAGGTTCAAGCGAGAAACTTATGGAAGCTTGAGGTGGCGTAAATTCATGCATGCAATCAAGTGACTGTAGGCTTTCCCATAAAATAATTCCAAGGGTCAGGGAGATTTTCAATAGCATATTGAGATCTTCAACAAATAGATAATAAATGAAATAGCGTAATCAATTTGATGAGCACAAAACTAGTAATTTAAGCAGCTGCAAAGAGTATCTAAATTTTGCCCGTTTAAGGATGACATAAATCTAAATAAATGTTTATTCAAGGCAGATAATACATGCATTATAGAAATTGTAAAGATGAAAGAAGAAAAAATTTTCATTATAGATTTTGAATATAAAAAATGCAGAACACAAGAAATTGAAATGTGCCACTTACTTCTTTTGATACTCTCTCAATCTGGGATTTATAATAATCAATTGCATCCACTTTGTCCCCACAAAGGCCAAGAAACCCAGTCTGTATGATGAAAGAAATTGACACAAGATGTTAGTGAATTAAAATTTGAAACAACTTTATGTCATTAATTTTCCAGTCTCTTAATGACAGAATGCTACTTACGGAAAGCATCAAGACCCAACGAAAAAAAGAAAGGCACGGGGGGGAGGAACATATTGTGCCAATTCTATAAGGGTTTTGTTAGCAACAGTTACCTTCAACAAGGGCCTTGTAGATTGATTTCTTGAATATTTGAGTTGATAGAAGTCAAGCCAGTTTTGCATCTTTTTCTTTTTGTGCACTAACTCAGACAGTTTGTTAGCATTGTAAACAACCTGCAAAGAATATTTCTTGTTCAGGGAAAAAGAATGATAAATTGATTAATCTACCTGACTGGCTATCTAGGCTAGGTTTTACAGGATACTATTTGATACTCAAGAGATTTTGTCAAGATCACGGTTGCTAAGGATATCACATGGATATTAATCTATGCTAATGGAAACTAAGCTTGAATGGCTTAAAGGTTCATGGAAGATCGGGCAAGAATGATAATTTTTCTTCCAAACGATTGTTAAAACTTGAAGAATGGCATGGTGATATTTTACATGGTGATAATACATTATAACACGATGGACAAGTACAAAGAAATCATGCCATTTTCCACCATAGCATGACCACTCTTTTCCAAAACAATTTGGACAAATGAAAAAGTAGAGAAATGAGTTTAATAGGCCTTCCTGATCCATCTGAGATGATCTAAATGCTTTTTCAAACCTGCTTCATTTTGGGCGGAGATGTAGACAAATCCCATTGCACAAACTGGAGGCATAAATAGTGATTTGAAAGGGTTGAAGGCTGATAAGTTATTTATTCACTATCACACTCAAGATATCATTCTAACATCCAAGAGTAACATAACATCTTTAATTCACTAAGCTTAGTAGAGATATAGTCGAATTATATAACTGGCAACTATAAAAAAAAAAAAAAAAAAAAAATTCTTTTTTTATTGCAGTTACTCATATGTCAGTTGGCCAAGTTGTACATTGTTTAAATAAATATTTGTTTATTTAAGGAAATGTAACAAAATCAAACCTGGTGAGTAAGATAGTGATCTGGATGATTGACCAGAAAAAAATGCTCTACTAGCTCACTAACTGATTCATCAGGATCTGGCGGCACATTACTTACCAGTACCTACAACAAAATAAATTAAATGCAAAAAAAATCTGGAACAGGAAGCAAGAAGTTAATAAGATAATTCAATAAACATTATTTTAAAAAATTCTGACTCAAAATAATGATTTGTAGTTGTATTGTAAAGTGCAGACTAAATTGATGCAATCTTTCTCAAAATAAGTTAGAGAAACCACATTTGCATAAAGACGCCAAATTTTGACACAATAGAGAAAAATAAAACCGAACTTCTGAAAAAAGCCTGAAAGTTTAGATTCCTCTATATGCTATTAAAAGCTATGCACAAATATTAACAAAAATGTAAGTAGCTCTATAAAAGAGCCTATCCAAACAGCAAGGAACAAGTAGAACTGCATCGAACTGAAACCATGTACACTACATGGATAAGGAATCCAAAACAACTTAAGCACTTAAGATTTAAACAAAGGTTGAAAGTACCTTCTACTAAAAAGAATTCAGCCTCCAACAAGTTGATTATATTAAAATTCAGCCTCCAACAAGTGATGATTATGTTAAACTTCAGCCTCCAACAAATGATGTATAATAAAATGAAAGCAGTTTGTATGTCTGAGTCATAACTAAATTACAGTTGGGTCAATGCGAACTTAAGTTTTTTTTTTTTTTTCTCATTAAAGGGTATTTGTGGCAATTAAAGAATTTTTCCCTTCAAAGTCCTTTTCATTTCCCCATTCTGCTCTTTTATCTGCATCTGCTCTTCATCTTCTTCTTTACTGGTACCTAAGCTGAATGTGTCTAACAGTCATTTTTTAGAAATGATCCCAAAAGGTTCATTTGTCCTATATGTTTGCCTAGTGAAGCTTATTAAAAACTTCATTTTTTTTAATCAAGGAAAATGATTGAACACCTTGATCCCATGGCATTTTCATAGTTGATTCTGCAAATGACATTAGTTGAATGAATAAGAGTGGATCTTACTGTAAACTGATCAGGGCGTCGATGTTCTGATGCTAGAAAATGCAACCTCATTGAGGCCACTATCTCATACTCCTTTTTTAGAACATAGCATGTCCAGAAGGTAAAGGCATAAGCCATTACCAAATGAGTCCAAAATCTGCAAACAGAGTTATAGTAACTGAAAATATGAACTTCCCTCTGCCTATAAGGAAAAATATTTCTGAAGGGAAGTAATAGTTTGAATGCAATCTTCAAAAAGAATCAAAATCACAAATCATCACACGCACAGAAATTTCACATGATTGAGAAATTATATGAACATATTTAGTAACTTACAGAGAGTAACTAAAAGGAAAATATCAAAAACAAAGAGAAGATGATAGCCAAAAAAAAGCTTAGAATCAGAAAGTCTGCGTACCTATTTGATCCCATTGGGATATTTGATATAGAGAGCTTATCCAAATCACTGTAAGTTAAATTAGAACGCTTTAAGGTGTTATTAGTCCAATTAACTGGCACCAGGATTGCAAACGCCAGGAATGCAATAGGAACAAAAATTTTAAGCCTGCACTTAAAAAGGAAATGCGAAAGGCAGTATTAGTGCTAAAAAGCAACCATTAGCCAATATTATTTTGCAGAGGAAAACTTTAAATTCCTATACAGGAAATTAGTCCATGACTATAAATGGAAAATTACTGCCAATCCTATTCACTCCATAATAACCAGGGAAATTTTCAAAACCCACAAATTACTATCACATCTTTTTTTAAACACAAGAATATCTCCATTTCTCAGATACCCAATTTGGTTTGGATAAATAGTATTATCAAAACAAAGAGACCAAGAATTTAAAAAAAAAGAAAAAAAGATAGAGCATACCCTATCAAGTAAATCCTCAAGTAAACAGCAGAATCCAATCCAGCATGGTCAATTAACTCAGGTTCAGGCATTTGCAATGCGGCAGGCATCCAATTCAGAAACCTTGTATATGACCTAAAGTCCAAATTCACAAACTTACCAACAAATGCGCCTGTCCCTAAAGGACTGCTCCTTAAACCCTTAATATACCATTTAGGGAAGTAAACTCTGTCATTCACAGGCTGAATCCGAAGAATAGCAAATGTCAAGAAGAATGCAAATGCACTTAGTATATTTATAGCTGCTGCTACTCCTATATCACTTAGTGTTGCCATCTCCCCGCCACTTGAACTAAACCACAAGTGTTATTTTCATGACCTGCAGCAGAATAACACGATGAAATTTTTTTCCAACAATCTGTCTAATACTCGATGAACAAAAGAAAAAAAAATTTTGGGGCCAGAATACGATTGTAATTATCTCCATATCCTCATCAACTCCTTTTAAAAAATAACTAAATAAATAAACGTCCACATGTGACCAAGAAAATCAACAGAAACCGAAAAACAAACTTTTCTCAACAACCAAACAACTTTCTCACCTGCGTGTGATAAGGCAAAAAATGGCGTGGAAACGGAGCGTTAGAGTTCAATGAGAATTCAAGTTGCTTTAGAGAGAGAGAGAATGCGTGTACCGGACAACAACAAAAAACAGAGCGACAAAAAGAACTTGTTCAGACAAAAAGCTTGGTTTCTTATTGCGAGGATAGACGAAGACTCTCTCCGGCTGTCGGAATCAGAGTGAGGTAAGAATGGAACTTGATTGCCTCTTCTTCTCCTACTTTATTTGTTTTTATATAATAAGAAGAATAAATTATTAATACTATAAGGAGGCCATTATCGCTGTGTCAAAATGTGAAAGAAAGAGAAGCAGAAAAGGGGAGAGAGGTGAGGTGGCAATGCAGACGTTTCTTTTATGTTATGAAAATGGTCTTATTGCAAATAAATAATATTGAAAAGACAATAAAGTTCAATGGTCGGTTTAATCTGGCATGTGATAGCAGATGAAGCTCTCCTAACGGCTACTACAGTTTTAAACATGTTTCAAAAACGGATATGTTCGACTGATAAAATTTTAATTAGATTTGAATTAATTTTTAAATTTTTTTATTTTTTAAATATTTTATTTATAAAATATAAATTAAAATAAAAATTGATAAAACCAATCTATTTTAAAAATATTGAACATGACCAAGTCAAATAAGAATATTTAAATCATGCTCCCCTGTACTATTATTATTATTATTATTATTGCCTTTTTGGTCAATAATATACAAATTATAAATTGAAAGATAATGTTGATCAATACATTTTTAAGAAAAATCTATTAATAGCAGATAATAGACAGTTAAAAGGATAGATTCAAGTGCAGAAAGAAAAAAAACGAAAATACAGAAATATTCGGGAATTGAATCGAATTCAGTAGGTAGCAAAAGATTCTACAAAAGGACAATCTATTTACTCTATTGTCTAACGTGGAAAAGAATTGAAATGATTTATTTCCTTTGGCAAACATGAAATAAAACAGCAAGCTAATTAAGAGAAATTTGTTTTTCAAGATCAATCAAATGGTTATTTTAAGTATTAAAATTTTCAAACAAATTATCACTTCAACTATATTCTATTTCATCCTTTCAATATTATAGGTCATATTTTCTTTTTTAGAAGTCTAAAAAATAAGTCATTTTCTATATTTAGATGATTTAATTATAAAATATCAAATTTGTCTTTTTTATTAATTATCAAATATATCTATACTAATAATTAAATCTTTTTCCATTGATCTGAATTGTAATTTTTAATATATCTCTTTTTTGATATTTCAATTTTCTGTAATTAATGAGATTTTATATTAAGAATTAAAAGTCATCTTTATATCATTTCTTTCTTATTTTCAAGAACTCATTATTTTTTTCAAGAAAAGTACAATGAATAGTATCAAATGATATTTTAGTAAAAGTAACTATTAACTATAATATTTTTACACTATTAAGAGAGAGAGGATGAGCTTATAATATTGGTCTATAATATTAGGTTTCAGTTATTTGCACTTTTTATAGAGTTTTTTACACTTTATAGAGGAATGTAAATAAATTTAGAAGAGTATAAATAGCTGAAACTTTTAAGAAAATCTATTGATACTCTTTTTAAAAATTTTTACACTATTAAGAGTGAGAGGATGAGCTTATAATATTGAGATGAAAAGAGTATTTAAAATGATTACATTGAATATTTACATAATTATTTTGGTAAGAAGGACAAAAGTAGTTAGTTTACTCGAGTTGGTTGTGATATAGATCACTTTTCTTTTTAAATTGTAACTTTAATAATAAATAATTAAAAATATTCTTTATAATTAATATATAAATTATAATGAAAATTTAAATGTTCACTTATTGACTTTGAATTTTAATTTACGATGCAATTTTTTTTGGTTTTAATATAAAATTATTTTAATTTAAATCTCAAAAACTTTGGGATTGAATAATTTAGAATTTTAGCTATATTCCGTATGGGATAGTTTAAAAGCTACGATTACGATCCCACTAATTACGTATTTCTATTGATTTGACTAATTTAGATTGTTAGACTAAGAAATAATGCAAGCAGCCTGCAAATAAAATTAATGTATTAGTTGGTAATTTCTATAAAATTAAGTCTATTTAAATTAATGTCTACAACATTTAATAGGATAACAAAGGTATTTTATTAACTAAAAGTAATTAAATTTCTTATTCTTTGTGCAAATGAAAAATGACCGATCAAAAGTAAAGAATGGAGCATTTGCTTTGAGCTGAGAGAAGATAGTTTGAATTTTTATTTGAGTGATTAGCTCAATTTATCATTAAATTCTAACTGTATGCTTTTGCTTTTGATACCATTTTTATTTAGCCTTAGACACTAGGGGCAAGTAAAAACTGGATTAAATCGATAATCGGTTTAATTTAATTTCTAATAAAATTGATTCAGTTTGATTTTAATTTTAAAAAATGATTTTTTATTCGATTTTTTGTATAAAAATTTTAAAAAATAAATAAATTAAAATTATTAATAAATCAAATTAACTTAAAATATGTATAATTTAATTGAATTGAATTAAAATTTTATAGATTGGCATTATTTATTTGTCTTTTTAGCTAGGAGAGAGGTTGGCATTTATTTATTTACTTTGAGCTAAAAGAATATTGAATATTATTTGAGTAATTAGCGGAATTTGTCATTAAATTATAACTGTATGCTTTTGCCTTCGATACCATAACATTTTTCCTCCTTTTGATTTAGCCTTCGAAAGCAAAACAATCAATCAATTACTATAGAATATAATAAACTTTCTTTGTAAAAATATATTAACAAATAGAGTGTCGATGGATTATGTTGGTAAGTTCTGATTCGATTTTCATTAAAATTTTATAGAAATTAAATTAAATTTATTTCAATTGGTTAAACTCAATTTGAACAAATGTTTTTAATATAAATTATATTATTTTAATTATTTATAGAAATTAATATATTTAATTTATATTTAAGTATAAAATTAAATTTATATGATTTATTTTAGAAAACTTTTTAATAGAAGTTCAATTAATTCAATTAATTTAATTTATTCAATTTTATTTTTTAAAAATAAATTGAATTAATTATTTTCTTAAAAAATTTGAATCAAATTAAATTTTAAATTCAGTTAATCAATTTAGCAATTTGAGCTTAATAGTGGATAACTCTATTAACAAATAGGGTGAACCATACATACAACAAAAAAAAAAAAAAAAAAAAAAGTTAGAACAATAGCTTATTTGAAATTTAGAATCACTTAATAAATGTAGTTAATGCGAAATTATTCAGTAATTATGAAAGATTAAAATAATGTTTAAATATATAAAGTACAGATCTTATATGTTTATGACAAAAATATTTTTTTAATATTTTATAATTATTTTACAATTTACCATAACTAAGCACGAGTCAAATTCGTAAAGCAAGAGTCAAAGGAAACGCTCGAGACGTCTATTGAAGGACGGTATTGAAAAAAATTCCACTATGTGTCGGCAATGCAGAAAATATTATTATATTATTAAATAAATATATAAAATAATCATACACACCCATTATATGTAAGTCAACAAATTTACAAATTGAAGAAATACAAACTATTTTCCACCAGCAAAGATAAAGGTCACATTGCACATTCTCAATTTTTCTAAACCAAAAAAGCCAATCCCACTCCCAGTCCAGAAATAGTTGGAATCAGCATATGGATTTGTTTCCTAAAACAATGACAAGATGCAACAACATATTTTAGCTCCAACCCAAATCACAAATGGATTGCTAGACCATGCTTCCACGCTACATGATCACATGTAAAGCCCCTTGTGCCTGTTAGTTGGCTCTTGGCTTCAACTTTTCTGATGAACTGCAACCTGGTGGATATACATCTCCTTCAACATGATAGATCGTCCACAAGAGTCACATGGGGCAGTTCTAGACCCACAGATACTCTCATGCTCGGACAATCCTCTTAATCGGTCCCTCGCATCCATTGCTGAACTCCCTGCTTTAACCATATCACCACAAAACTGGCACATTATAAGGCGTAGGGGGCAAGACGAAGCCTGGTGTTCGACCTGCAATAGACAAATAAAATGAGTGGCATGTAAATACATAGTATAAGTTTTTTTTTTTCTTTTCGGAAAACCTTTCAGCAGAGACCTCTCCATTGTAAATCCACAAAAGGCAGGGGAGTAGCCATGAGGGTTGACACTGAAAATTTTGCATCATTGGCTGCTTTAAAAAGTCATATATCTTCTCCAACATTTGGACCTCTCTTTCAAGGTGCCATTTTAAATCCACAAAAGGCAGGGGAGTAGCCGCGAGGGTTGACACTCAGAATTTTGCATCATCGGCTGCTTTAAAAAAGTCAAATATCTTCTTCAACATTTCAAACCTAGAATCGATTTTGGAATTTCTACTTCTATAATCCATGCTAAATACCAATGTTTTAAAAACTGGACCGACCGATCAGATCAATAAAATCGGAAATTAGACAGGTAACGACTCAGTTCAGTTTAGACTGGTTTTAATATTATTTTTATTTTTAATTATTAGAAATACATTCTGTATTTTTAACATTTTTCTGATTTTTGAAGCTATTTTAATAATAATTTTTAATTTTTTTAATTATTAAAGCAATGGAATTAAACCACTTAGATCGACCAAGCCAAAAACTATCAGCTAACTGATTCCCTGACCAGTCTAGTTTTAAAAACATTGCTAAATACCACAAACCATTTAAATAACAGATCAAAGGTTTTATTTGTGGCAACTAACCAGGCAAACGGCCTCAATAGTTGGCATGCATAAGGGGTGGACAAATAAATCCAATTTGAATCCAATAAATCAATACAAAAAGTAAAGGATAAGCAATTTGATTAGATCGAATTAGTGTCAGAGTTGTTAAAATTTTCAGATATAGTTAGATATTGAATTTTAAAATTTGTTGGATATCCAACCAATCCATGTAAAAGAATTCTTGCCGCTGAATTTATTATTCGAAAAGAGATTTATTTTCATTATATTTGAAATATTAAAAAATCCTATGTCATTTAACTTTTTTTTAAGATAATGTTTCCATAATCATTTGCTATTCGTTATTTAAATATGTAAATTTATTGTGAAAGACAATTTTATTAGGAAATGATATATATTATATGAAAATTAATTTATATGTCAAACTTTAGTCAGAAAAATTTAAGATAACCGATCTGTTAAAACCAATTATCCAACTATGTGAATATCCAACTTAGGTTTCTCTAAATCTTTATCCACTATATCCGGATCAAACTAAGAAAATAGCAATATAACCAGATATCTAACTTGTGCCCACCCCTAGGTATGCAACATCACACTAGAGCAATGAAAATACTGCAATGATCAATCAATCAGCCATCCACCAGCAGTCGCCTAGGACATTAGCTGGTCTGATGCACACATGTTAATATTAACGAAACAATAGCCATTCTAAACCTTAACAGACAAAAAAAACAAGTTCAAGAGTCGCTAGCTTACCATCTGTTCATTCTCAAGGACTACTCCACAAGGGCACTGAAGAGGTTCATGGAAAACTTTCATGTGCTTCTCCATTTCTTCGGTTTGACAAGCTTGACCACATTTCTCACAGTGTGTATGGTTTTTGGCCTCCTCAATCCTCAGAACAATTCCACAACCAGCATGCTGGCAAACAATATTATGTCTACTACAATATGCTTCATGCAGTGCTATGCTCCTAGTGGGTATAAAATGCTTGCAATTCCTACACTCTGTCGTATCAATCTCCATGGATGAAGATGATCCAGCTTGTTGACCCACCCTAAGATTACTATTATCTTGAACACTCACTGAAACTTTGTACTTTGTTGTTCCCATAAAACCATATACACCAATGCTGTAAGTACCCACTCCCAAGTTCTTATCCTTAGAACTGAGAATTAAAATCTTTGAACCTACATCATGAGAGGACCATTCATGTTGATGTCGGGTTGGAAATATAAGAGGATGCTTGGATATGAAAAGATCAGTATCCCCACTATCAATTTCAGCATCTATTTTTACTTCAACTCTGACATCTCCAGAAGCAATTATTTCCCAAGTATTATTGTCAATAGAAAATTTATAATAATCATACTTTCCTTCTTCAATCATTCCAGAATTTGACATTCCAAAAGTAAGTGGCTTAAGAAAATGTTGTTTGGTGCTTTCCGAAGTTGAATCTGGACCAATTATATCAACCTCAATATCTGTTTCTAGGACGGAGACATTACCGGAAGGTTTCAGCTCCAGAACTCGTAACTTGTACGTCAGTATCCCATGGTTGACGGTGATCACATCACCTTCAGAAAGAGTGGCATGCTGCCGAAGAGAAGTTTCAAGGACAGCCTTGTGATTGGGGATGTCTGAAAAACCGATCACCTCAGGTTGAAGCTTTGCATAAGTTCCTTTGTGAAGCCAGACATAGCGAAGCTCAACCACAGGAACCTTTGGAGCTCCTATGGGAAACAGGTTATTCCATACATGAGGAGGAAGCCCAACAGAACCTTCCTCTGCCGTGAACTCAAGAACACCTGAGTGGGTTGTCCGCTGCTTTGTATCAGTAGCCTTCATCTCAGCAGGACCTTCTTGATGAATCACTGATAATTGGAAATGAATTGGTCCATTGTCAAAAGCACTTTGATCAGACAATTCTGTGAAACATGAAGGCGGCAATTTAATCTTGTCTCCACTGCCACGAAAAGGTACAGCTTCCAAGATACGTGAAAACATTATCCCTCTCCCAGCAATCAAATTTTCTTGCATTTGCTCATCAGCCTGAAAAGAAACCAAGAGTCATGGGTATCACAACCACCATGGACAATCTAATTAATTAGAAAATTAAAGTTGGAGACATGAAAAAAGCAAGACAATTTCTTTTTGCACCTTATAATAAATGAAAGGTGTTACACGATGATAGTCCAATGTTACATGTATTTACAGTGTTTTGAAACAAGAACAAACCAGCAGTTGGGAAACAAACTAATCACTGGTTGGTTTTAGTTTATTTTCCATTTTTAAAACATTAATTTACAAATTTTTTAGTATTGTTTGGTCATGTCCGAGGGTCTGATTCACAATCTAATAGCACTTCCAATAAAGGCCTAGGATATTATGACTAAAGGAAGCAGAATACAATATGTGAAGAACTCTACTACTAATACTACTACCACAAATTTTTTTAAACTAGTAATCAAGATAGCAATAGTTTAGGATTATGTCTATCACTCTGTTATGAAACAAACAGTAGACTTTAGAAAGGGAAACCAAATATCTCTTCATCTGATGTTCAATTAGGAGGGAGGGATTATAAGAGGAATGAGAAAAGGTTTAAAAATAAGAAATCCACACTCTTAACCCTTAACTTCAGAATTTCAACATAGCATTTTATTCTAGCAGAACAGTAGGGAAACAAAAACTAAGTTGTCTTTTCCTTCCTTTTTCTTATCCCTTCCCCCTCAGCTGTTTCCACCAAAATTTTCTGTTTGAATGAATCTGTTAGCAACTAATTGTAATCACAAACAACCAGCCTAACCCAGAAGAACAACAAGCTCAAAACTTTAATATCTCAAAAAAAACAAGGGAATGCCTAAGTGATCAAATTAAGCAAAATTAACATTAAACAAATCAACTATCAAATTGAAATAAGAGAAAACAATCACTGATCAAGCAATAAGAGAAGATGGGCAGGCGACAGACCTTGAGCTGGGCTTCAATAGCATCAAGTCTTCGCGATCTCTGAGATGCTTCAATGGCTTCCCTTTGTTTCTTTGCCTCTTCCTTTAACTTTCTCTCCTTTTCAAGTTTCAATCTGGCCTTCTCTTTCCTCTCCTTCTGCTCCTTCTCCAGCTTCTCTCTCGCCCTTCTCAGTTCAAAATCCATCCTTTAATGCCAAATCTGTATATGGGTATGAATCTAATGTGTGTGTATATAAATATATAGGTTTCTTTGATGGGTCAGTAGGTAAGGCTAGGTGTTGTGTTGAGGTAAATAACAACGTTGCAAAGATTGGATTTGGAATTTTCCTTGTCAAGAGGCAAAAGGGCAGTTGTCGATTTCCTGTCGGAGTTCCAATTCCAGAATCAACTGGGCGCATTGTCGCCGTACAATCCTTGAACGTCATATGTGGGTCAACTTTGAAGGCCTGGAAAGATTCAGTTAAAATTTCGACAAATTTTGGGATAAGGGGTTGTTTCGGTTCTTGAATTGGGCCCAAAGTAATGTTTTTGCCTAATTAGGACACGTACTTCAGTATTGGTTCGAATTTGGTTCAAAGCTAATCATTAATATGCACTTCATATTGTTTTTTTTTTTTTTAGTTATGAAATCCAAATCACAAAAATATAACTAAAGATATATTTGAACAATAAAAATCTTATAATTCAAAGGTAAACCTATTAATAATTCACCTATAATGATCATAAAAATATAATAAAAGAATTTAAATAATATCACAGTTTGAACTAATTCATGAATAAGTAGATAGTGTGTAATAACAACAAACCACTTATTACTATAAGGAATTATGTGTATTGTGATAAAAATTTACACGATGAAATTAATTTTATCGTAATATGTGATTTCATCATGATAAAAATTAAATTTATCATAATTATTATCAAGAAAATTAAATTTATAATAATTTTTTTGGTCAAAAATTTGCATCATAATAAATGAGTATATAGGATAAATTATGACATAAATCCTTGTCTCATACTATTTTATCATAACATCTTAGATCTAAATTTTTAACGCCATCAAATTACATATAAAAAAAATAATATTATCACAATAATTTTTGTGTGACTATATTAATTCATTGAAGAAACTATGGTAAAATTATTTTATCATAATAAATAACTTTTATTTTTATAAAATAACTTATCACAATAAATAAAATAATTTTAATTTAAGCATATGAAAAGACAAAATAAAAAGCGTCTTTCTCAAGCAAGTAAAGAGTTGCTCTTAAAAACTGCTGCCCAAGCTATCCCTGTGTATGCCATGAGTGTGTTTCTCCTTCTAAAGTTACTTTGTGAAGAGCTTAAAAGAATGATGAAAGCTATCCCTGTGTATGCCATGAATTTGTTTCTCTTTCCAAAGTTACTTTGCGATGAGCTTGAAAGAATGATGAATTCGTTTTGGTGGGTAGCAATCATTCTAACAAAAAAATCTTTTAGTAATTTTAATTGTTTGGTAACAAAATCAATAGTTTACTTTTACACTAAAAATTAAATTTAATTGTAGTTTAATTATAATAAATTTTTTAATTCAATTAAAATATTTAGTTTTAAATAATTTGAAATTTTAATTGAGTAAATGAGTGAGTATGAATTAAGTAAGGTTAAGTGAGTATGAATACTCATATACCATATATAATATTAAATAAATCATAAATAGATTAAAAAAAAAAAAGAGTTATTTAGTTGTAGGGAAGCTTGGAGTTGGTTGAAATCCATAGGGCAGAATAACGTTATAGTGGAATCAGATTCCTAACTGCTTATTAAAGCAATGGCGTGCTAAAGGTGATCATTCTCAGTTTGGCTTAGCATCCTTATTGCCAAAGATATTGTGAATCGTCAATTCGATTTCGTGCTTAGATCAGCGAACCAAGTTGCTCATTCCATAGCAAGGGCAGTTGATTCTTCGTTTGGTCTTATGTCTTGGAGCTGCTCCCTCCTTTTCTATCTAATGTACTAGCTTTTGATTCAGGATGATCTCCCACTCAAACAAAAAAAAAAAAAAAAAAAAAAAAAAAAAAAAAGAAGAAGCTAACAATCATAAATTAAGAAATTTATTAGTTAGAAAACTTGCCTTCGTAATTTTATTTGGTATAAGAGCACCTTTTAAGTCTTTTTTTTTTTTAGAAAAAAAATTCTAGTGTTAGTACATATGTTCAAAAGTCATTAGAGAAGAAAACATGCATATTTTATAAATATATCAATTGTTTAAATTTTTGAATAATTGAAATGTAAAAGTTTGTTAATAATTGATATGAGTTTGATGAGGCGAATCACATAAATTAACTTAATATAATTTGAATATAATTTTTTATAAATTAGATTTTGATAAGAATATTTAACTATTTATATTAAATCTTCTTTAAATACAAAGAATATAGTTAATATGAATAGGATGAATTAAAATATTTAAATATTAATATAAAACAACACATGCTAAAAAGGGCTAAATCTCTTTCAAAAAAATGAGCAACATTACATGATTTTGACATCGATCAATATGGAAACAATAAAGAAAAACAAACAAAATCTATCTACAAATATATTTATAAGACAAAATAATCATTAATCGATTCTTTCTTGCTCGCCCAATATTCTTCCAATGTTGTTTAATGCATCTTTGGCTGCCCTGTTATAAGCAATTTTTTTTTTGCTACCATATCTTCCTCTTCCCACAAGCTTGTCATCTATCAACACATCAAAAGTTTTACTTTCCTTCTACAAATTTTCCATTCAAATTCTTTTTTTGACAGACTTCATATAACTCTATCACTGGATGCGTCTTAAGTGTTTCTTGACTAATTATTAATTCTAATAAATCTTTGAACATCAGATGTCAATAAAAATATTATATTTTGTAAGTATTTCATAAAAATTTTCACCATAAAAGAATAGATTTCAAATAGAAATATAGTAAAATAGAAGAGAAAAAGCCAAATCGATCAAGTCTAACCCAATTAATCTCATAGCATCCTCCAAATTGAAGAATGAACAATTTTAAGTTTAAACTTCCTCCACCAAAATGAGAGAGTTCCATAATGAGAGCCTTTCTTACCATGTAGAGATGACAAACTATTAATTAAGTTGGAATTGAGTAAATTTTTGAATCAAATCATTCGAGTTATTGATAGGTCAAGTTAGGTTATTTTAGATCAAAATATATAGAGTTTTTAGGTCATATTTAGATTTAAACATATATCACTCATAATTTTAGTTTTTTAATAAAGAAACTATTATTTAATTTTAAAAAAATTAAATATTTTAATAATTTAAATATGATTAAATTTGAGTCACATTAAATCAATTTGATTAGCTTAACAAGTTAGCTTAGATTAGCTTTGTATCTCTTCAATTTTATATTAGATAAAAAATATCACTTCTATTACATAAAATATATATGGAGTCTACTTGGGGGTCCAATTGATAGAGGTGATAATTTTTTACTTAACTTCAAAATTCAACTCCAATTTATTTGAAAAAAGTGATTCAAACTCGATTCAAAGTAAAATAAATCCAAAATGATTTGAACTCAAATTACTCAAAAAATTTTTATCGAATCAGATTAAGATTGACTCAAATAGCTCAACTTTGTGACTAAACAACATAAAAAAAAAAAAAAAAGAGATAACATTTTATTATTAAATATACATAAAATAGAATAATTAAAGTAAAAAACTTCATTTTTTAAAAAATAATTAGATTATTTTATTAAATTGAATTTCAACATCAATTTTTATTTAAAATATAGTAATATTTTTTACTTTTTAATAAATTTACTTTAATTTTATTGTGCCTTTTATTTGTCTAAATTATAATTGATTAGTTATTATGATAAGTTATTTTGTAAGAATAAAAGTTATTTATTGTGATAAAATAATTTCATAATAATTTTAAATGATTTAATACATTGATGAAAATATTATTGTGATCATATTTTTTTATTATATATTATTTGAGGGCACTAGAAATTTGGTGTTAAGATATTATAACAAAATATTGTAAACAAATAGTCTATATCATAATTTATATAGTATACTCATTTATTACGATAAAAATTTTGACAAGTTGTCTTAAATTTATTTATTCCTGATAATAATTGTGATCAATTTATATGTTTATCAAGATAAAACTATATATTAAGATAAAATTAATTTTATTATATAAATTTTTATTATAATACACAAAAATTTTTATAGTTGTGATTTGTTGTCATTGTACACCTTAAGTTTTTTTGTGAATTAATTAAAATTATGATATATGATTTGAGTGTAATTCTATATAAATTTAATTCAATTACTTGTTCATTCTATATAGACGTAATTGAATTACTCGTTTTCATTATCTATAGTTATTTACTTGAAAAAATTATATTTAACTTATTAAACATTTAAATAAAAATAAAAAAGTTAATCAAGTTCTTTTTATATAAAATTTATCTGATTAAAAATATTTTCAAAAAAATTATTATTTTTCTTAACAAATTATGAGAAAATATCTCATAAGTAATATAAAATTTAAATGAACATTTAAAAATATTTTTTAAAAAAATTGAATAATAAATTATCATACTCAACCCGTAATAATATTTTTAAAGATAAACTCAAAATTCAATTTGAACCTGACTCAAAATCTTTTCTATATGCAAACATGATGGTGAATTGGCTCAAGCGATCCAATCCTAACTCGAAAACACCTAATTCAGAAAATAACTCAATTTGAAATAATATGACTCAACTATGTTGTTACCTCTATCAATTAATAATAATAATAATAATAGAGCAGTGCGATAGAAGATTTAAAATAAATTCACAAAGAAAAGGAAGATGATAATACCTTCCAAACTGTATGACTGAAGAACTACTATCGAAAAAAATAGTCCCAATTGTTGATTCAACAATATCGGCAAGTACTTTTGGCACATCAATTAATCCGTGGGAATGCAATGGATAATCCAAAATTGCTTTTGAGAATTGTTGAATCTGTTTTTATTGATGAACATAAAAGATTAAAAAAAAAACTCTTTTTATGAAGAAATCAATTATTATAAATTATCACATTAGTGCTTTTAAATGTACCAATAAATAAATAAAACATCATTTTAAGGTGTCATTATGGTACCATACCACTTTAAATTATAACCGTTAAATTTATTATTTTAACATTAATTATTTACTATTATAATTAGTTATTTTTATCCATAATTAGTAGTTATCTACTACATAAATATTTATTACATTTTATTCTTATCATTTACAACTAAATACATTTAAATTTTCTTTATCTTTAATGTCTCAACTTGCTAATTATTATATTTAGTAGTTAATTTAATGCCTTCACTTGCTAATCATTATATTTAGTAATTAATAAATTTAATAAAATAAAAAAGACAATATTTCTTATAGTATTTGATATTGCCACTAGATTTATTTTTTAAAAAGGAACAAATTTTCATAAATTTAATTTGAATAAAATCAAAGTAAATATTTATTTTTGACTAAATTCAATCTATTCTTAGAAAATAATCTATCAAAAATTGAAAAATAAAAATAATTATGTTGTTTAAAACTAATCTCATTCTAAATAAAATATTTATATTGTTTATTTTTTATCAAGTTTTTCTAACATCTAATTTTTTTAACTATATATTAATCTAGTTATTTATATTCATGTTATAAATAATTTTATTTTATTGGCTATAATATAGAAATAATCTTTTTTACTTAATAAGTCACTGCACATATGTTATATACATAGCAAAAAAATTTAAAAATTTTTAGTTTATTTAAATAAATCAACAATTTTCTATGTTAATTAAAAACCTGTAATCTTAAATTTAGCTTTATTTTTAATATAATTTTAATTAAAAATAAATTGATATAAATTTATTAATAATTAAATTATTTTTCAATAGTATGAAGTTACAAATATAAAATATTCTATCATTCAAAGTCATTTTTTTAAAAGTTTTATATCAATATTAATCCTTAAGAGAATATAAAAGTTATTATTATTCATGAATCTATTTCAAATTAAAAAAATTGAGAAGTTATTAACAATAAATAAAATATAAAATAAGCATATTTTGGACAAATATAAATTGTATTATTATTTAAGTTATGTCTACAACTATCTTAATTATGATAATAATTTTAATAAAAATTAGGACAAAAATTTTAAAATCTAAACTGTGTAATCTTAAAAAATAAAATTTACAATCTTCTCCTCAAGTATACAATCTATTAATTTGAATTTAAATATATTAAATGTAAAAATCTAAAAATAAAATTACATCAACACTCTAAAAATAAAATTTCACCTTAATATATTACAATTTATTTTAATGAATAAGATAGTAATAAATTTATATATTTTAGTTATTAGTGAAGTCATATTACTCTATTATAATTTTGGTAATTGATACTAAAAATGAATTAATGTAACTTATACATAACATAGTCAAATTATAATTTATTATAATAAAAAAAGTAAATCATTGTGATTCATATAAGACAGAGTAAATTATCATATTAATTTATTATAATTTTAAAATCAATAATTAAGAATAAATTGACTTAATTTATATCAAATATAATAAAATTGTCATCGTAAACTTGCTATAATTTATTATTATATCTAGCTAAATAAAATATTATATATATACACGAAAGAATTTTATATATTAGAAATACATCAATTATAATAATTATAGATAACTAAATATAATAAGATAGAGGTAGAACTATACACATAAGATTTTGGGTAATAAAAATTATTGTTATATTAATTTTATATATCATTTGTGGCAAAAATTTTAAATTTTTTAATTATATAATTTACAATAAAATTCAGTGAAAATTTTATTTGTGAATTGAAATTTCAATATCATAAAGTTATTATATATAGTAGTCGATAAATGCAAAATATAAATAGTTTTTAGTTAATAGAGTCATTAATATAATACATTAATATTGGTAAAAAATAATATACCTACACTCTAATTAATAGAAATAGATAGTTAGGTTGAATAATTTAATAGAAAATTAAATCTCTTTCATCCATAATACGTTATATATGGTTCTAAAAATTTTTAGATGTTAATAAAATTTTGATAAAAATAAAAAATAAAGTATTTTATTTAGAATGAGATTAATTTTAAACAATATAATTATTTTTAATAATTTATTATTAATTTTAATATAGATTAAATTTATTCAAAAATAAAATATTTATTTTGATTTGATTCAATTAAATAATTCATAGAATTCAAGGAGTAAATTTGATTTTTTTAATAAATGAAGCTACTAATAATAAGTGTAGGAATATTTTTTTTTATTAATTTATTGATTATTAAATATAGTTACTAATAAATTAAGATATCAAAAGATAAGAAATTTAAATACATTTTATTACAAATGATAAAGTTAAAGTATAGTAAATATTCTTATAAAGTATTAATTATTAATTAAATAACTAATTATAATAATAAATGATTAAATTGTACAGTATCATAATGATATGATCTATAAATAAATTATCAACATTAGGTTGTCCAAAACTTTTTATAACTAACATATTTATCCTTTTTAAAAATATTTTTTATTAGTTGCTTTTTTGAATTAGTCTAAACATTTTAAAGATATTATACCAATACAAATTAATTTTGAATCATATAATCATTTTTCAGAAAATTTGTTTCAGCTGGTCACAGGGATGGACCTCCATTAAGGCTAACGGAGGCAATCGGCCCCTGAATTTTTCAAAAATATTAAGGGCATTATTTTATTTTAATTAGATAGGGTCTCCTGTTTCTATGATCCATCGTAAAAAAACATAATTAGTTGAAAACACCATAATACCCTTAATATTTTCAAAAATTTCAGAAGGGTTAAGTACCCTTGGCCCAAATGTAGGTCCGTCCGTTTTTTGAAACAAGCTATTAACAATATAAGTTCCATAAAAAAAAAAAAAGAAAGGCGAATAACAATATAATTCATTTTTTTAGTTACACAATTTAGGGATAAAATAAAGATTAAACAATTATTAAAATAACTATAAAATAAGTAATTAAAAGTTAAAAATTAATTTTTATATCATCTATTTAAAAATATTATTTACTGGATTATATATTTTATAATAAATATTAATTTTATTAATTTATACATAAATATATTTTAAATAATAAATTCAATACACAAATCACTATAGCGGAAAACTTTTTTGCTATGTGGTAAAAAGTTTGGGAAGAGTTATTTTTTGCTACGTCCACTTACGGATTTGTTTGTTTCCCTACAAGGAAAAAGGGGCATCATGCTCTTTAAAATAAATAATATATTTTAGATAATAAAAAATATTTCAAAAATTTTTAAATAAAGAGTAAATAAATTTATTTAATTCTAATAAAATATTTATATTTCATTTTTTTTATTTCATAAAAATATTTAGTATAATGTCTTTTGATATTGTGGGATAAGAGAAAAAATTTTCTAAAAAAATAATAAAAAATAAGATAATAATTATTGATATATATATAAAAAATTAACTTATATTAATTATATTTTATATAGAGAGTGAATTTTAGCTCTCTACATATAGAGAGTCAAATTCACTCTCTAATTTATAATTTAAGTTGGAAAATAGATGAAATCTTTTTTTTTTTTCAATCACTTTTTATAATAAAAAGTTTAAGTTGAATAAAGAGTGGATTGGAAACACTCTAATTGCTTTCTTAAAAGTCTTTCTTCTTAGCATTTGAACAGTCAGATACTCAATTGATATGTATAATACATTTTAATTTTAAATTTATTTTGAAATTAAATATTTATTATTTATTAAATAATTTTATTAATAGTATAATATTTTAATAAATGAAATATAATAAATTTTATTTTACTATATAATAATAAATTAATATTTAAATATTAGGTTTTTAATTAAAAATATTAAATATTAATAATATAATAAGTTCTGTGTATAAAAATAATTTAAAAAATTTTAACAATATAAAAAATTATTTACATTCATAATAATGTATATTTAGTTTTTTATATAATAAAGTTAAAAAATATAAAATATAAAAAACTGACAAAAAAAGTGAAATGATAAATTTTCTTATTTTTATATGAAAATTTATGTAATTATTAAAATTTTTATACTAATTTAACCATAATTCATTATTTTATTTATTTGATAATAATTTTTTATAAAATAATAATGAACTTTGATTATTATTTATATATTAATTTTAATTATTAATAAAAATAAATATTAAATTTATTTAAAACTTATTATTATAATTATATTGCACGGGTCAGCAAATAGTAAAAGATTAAAGAGGACCAAAAGGGTTCCTATTTATTGACGAGATTAAGTTATGCATTTGTTCTTCTGCCTCCTCGTCAATGTTAATGTCAGCCATCAGCAATTGCCAATATTTTTCTATCAATATTTACGTTGGGTTTTGACAATATTTATTTGTTTATTTTTTTAAAACCGAGTTTTTGCAATGTTCCAGTCAAATGAAAGGAGGTAGGGACATGAAATTTTGTTGGATACCATGTGGGAACTCACCTAAGAGCGATGATTCCAAAATTTTGATATCTAATGTAATTTCCAAGTTAATACAATGATATGAAACAATTTATAAGCTCAACTATTATTTTCAACAAGAATTGCTACTTTTGTTTAATAAAAGGATGTAAAGTGTTTGTATCAGAAATCAAAATACAGAAGGTAACTTCAGCCCTACAATCCGTTTCAAAATTTATAGTATATCAGAACTTTCAATTATGTTGTCAAAAAAAAAAAAAAAAAAACTTTGGAAGTGTCAAAATGCAAGCATCAAACCTGTTTTTGCATATACCTGTGATAATTAATATGGTTCAGTACTAATGAAACTTACAGGGAAAAAAACTTTGCATTACTCAAAATTATTCATTCATACAAATTCAGTGGTCCCACAATTTTCATCTCAATATCTACAAAAAATATATGCGCATCTTGAACTATTTTAGGAGTTACAAGAGAGAGAAATCTCTTCAAGTGGTTGATGACCATAGCCTCTTATCTTCCCGACATTAAATTGACAAGAGCTTGATTTTCATAGAACGTGCCAATATCCCAATCTTCAGTTGAGGATGAAAGAGTCATTAAAGCAACCACGATAGATCTCATACTTGGACGCAATTGAGGATTCTCGTGCGTGCAAGCCTTTGCAAGCTGCGCCATCTGCAACGAAATAGCAAGTTATCTCGATACCTTAAAAGTAGATTGCAATATATATCTCCCTATAACATTCCTTTTACCTTTCGGACTGAATCAAACGGATAGTTTTCTTCTAGCCTTGAGTCAACCAATTTGCGAAGGTCTTCAAGAGAATCAGGCTCATTAAGAACATCTTCAAACTGTAGACAAATGAAAACAACGCAGCTCATGGACATTTTCTGCAAGCTATTCATAAACATGGCAAGCATGGCATTTGCAGGCTTAGAAATTTCTTATGCGTCCTATTTCTGAAAGTTAATTTTCCAAGTGAGAATCCTAGTTCATTCAATTAAATCAAGCCATTAAAAATATATATATATATATTTAAAAGTTTGAGGCAATCTCAAAACTTACTATAAAGTTATTTAGCTTGCCTGGTTTAGAGCAAATTCAGATTAGCAAGACCTTACTAACTTCTGCCTATATATTTACATGCTAAATTAATTGATAAATAATGGTAGGAGAAAACTAACCAAAGCAACAAGGCCCCTGGATTCAGCACTAGAACCATTTGCCTTGACAATAGCATCCTTTGCAGAAATAAGTTCATAAAGGACGACCCCAAAGGCATAAACATCCACTTTTGGAGAAACGTCACCATATTGTGCATATCTGCAGAAATACACAAATATTCAATCATGTCAAAAGAAAAAAAAAAAAAGATCTTTCATTCTCCCCCTTCAGTTAGATGCATAAATTCATTATTATCTAAACTAAATACACTAAACTTTCAGTGGTTAAACATATGTGTCATGCTTTTTTAAATTATACAGTAGTGTTATGTTCAGACCATTTTCCCATAGAGCCAAATGATACTATCTTCCCATTCTAAGGAACAAATATCACATTACATTCACCATTCCCTAACATGTCCACTTATTAATGTTCGTGTAGAATCATTTCCTGCATGAAATTCTTTTGTTTATTTCGGTCATTGAGCCACTAATCTGAAAGAAAGCCTTCGCTCCTGTTGGTGCTTGACCAAAATCCAGTTCTGGAAACAATAAATTAATTGATGAAAGATGGCTCAAACCCAAGATTAGGAACACATTGTGCAAGGAAGCTCAAGCCACTAGTCATGACCAGTGGATCCACCCAAAACTATGAAAATCATCTGTTTTGAATCCTAGGCCATTAAGCTACTTCAGAAAAATTCACAGATATAGGCAATAATAAGATCACAAAACCACACTGTTCGACAACTGCTCAAGCAGAGATCTCCAGGATCTTTGTTCAAAATGTTGGAAATAGGGGGAAGTTGCCAAACACTTCTAGACCAGCCAATTGCTGGTCTAAATTGGATTATTCTTGAATCTTAAAGTTCATATTTTATATTCATTTTAATTTGATAATTTATCTTACTCTGGTGGCATGTATCCAAATGTACCCACAAGACGTGTGGGGAGCGATGCACTTCCAACCTCTGTTAGTTTTGTTAACCCAAAATCTGCAACCTGCATTGCAAATGATTGGGTGTCACAACTTTAAAGATTTCAAAAAATGTACGGCTATGAACATCACAAAAAAAGGATGTTAATATGACCTTTGCACGGAAGTTCTTGTCAATCAATATATTTGCCGACTTGATATCACGATGAATATACACAGGAACGGTATGCTCATGGATATATTCTAGGCCTCTAGCTGAATCAAGGGCAATTTGCACCCTAGTAGACCATGGCAATGGTTCCCTACCTGGAAACAAGCAAACATTGATATCACCACCATTACATCAGCTACCACATAAAATGCTCTAAAGAATGCATGCAGTCTCACCAGAGCCACGCAAATGTTGGCTTAAGTTGCCATTTTCAATGAATTCATAAACTAGAAAAAGAGAACCCTCAACACAGTATCCAATCAATCGAACCTGCATTCATTAGAAAATATAATGCTGAAATTAAAAAACAAAGAAAAATTCAAAGATTCACAGGATCATCCATATCACTGGAGTGAGCATAATTACAATTGCACAGGCAAAACTATTGCACTGATCAAACAACCATCACGACTATAAGTAAATAGGTGATTGGCAAGCAAATGAAGCAAATGTTTCCAGCGTGAGACAATGTTACTTATCCAACTAATTTTTATTATTAAAACTGAAAGTGTAAGTTGATCGTCATACCTTCTAGTAATAAGTATTAAGTTCATGTCATAGTTTTATACTTCTAAAGGTTCGAGGTATTTTCAGATATGACAAGATTCTGATGCCTCAAATGTAAATCTTTCAATTTATGTTTGTTGTGAACCTTTTTATGCATCATTGCACTGCCATGGCAGACAGAATCATGGTATTTAAGATTTTGTTACATGGACTAGAAGAAATAGGTACATTAAACTACCCATATCAAAACTGAGGCAAAGAGGCTACAAGGAATATTAATTTATCTAGGAACATGTATGGCATTATCAGTGTAAAAAATTATTTTGTTTGTTAAACTAAAATATGTTTAGGTTGAAAACGTTTTTAACTACTCATTAAATAATTCAGTTACATTGTCAACCTAATTCAATAGCTATTAAAAAAATCTTCAATTTTTAGCTCATAAAACTTGTATTGGAAAAATCTATTATTAATTAGCAAAGAGGATTTCTTCTGACCTTAGACCCAAAATCTATTATTGGCAATAGCAATGCCAAACAAGCCTTAAATCACAAAGCAGAGAATGTAAATTGCTCCTATTATCTGATCATCCAAACAAGCAACAGAATTTGGCAAGGGTGGATGGACTCTTAACTAAGGCCAACATTAAATTCATTTGCTTAACAATTATCCTGAAAACTCTTCTAAAATAAAGTTTCAATACATTTGCTTAAATGGACGAAAGATAACACTAATTCTTCTTCATAAGCATTTCATATTTCTTGTAACTGAGAGAGAATATACCAGGTTCAAGTGATGAACATGTGTTAAAACCTTTAGTTCAGCAAAAAATTCGTTTGAAGCTTGCATGTCCATCTTCTTGATTGCAGCTTTCTGCAGAACAAGTCCAATTTATGGGGTTAAGATCACAATATTTTATATACATGACTAATGGAAAGTAACACCAGCACATGCTTTCATTGTTTAAATGAAAAAAAAAAAGAAAAAAGAAAAAAGAAACATCCATTAATCTCTAAAGGGCATTGTTAAATGCATCATGAAACAAGCAACATTTGACAGATAGCTGAAGTAAGTCCTGAAACACATTTTCCTCAATTTCCAGTGTTTGGGAATCATAGGAAACTTAGTCAACAGGAAATATTTTCCTGCTCATTGGAAAAACAACTAAGTCATTTTGAAGAAAATAACTTCTAGGTTAAAACAGAAATTCATTTTCTAGACGTTCACAAACTCCCAAGAAAATGTAGGATTCATAAGAGAATCATCAGCGATTGTCGCAACTATTACAATCACTTCTTATCTTTTCTTTTCTTTTCTTTTTTTCAATTCTTCATCCATTCAATTAAGTAAAAATCAAGGGGGAAAACTATGAAGTTCCTACCAATCCATGTATTTTCATGGTCTTCTTTGTTGAAAGAAAAATCAAATCTAATCAAATCTTTTCTAGTCTGCCCCAAATGTCAAAATAACGTAATTGATTTTATCCATAAACCAATTATTTCTTGCAGAGCAAAGGAAACCTTATACAGGAAAAATTCTGTGACTACCTAACTGAAAATATAAAGGACATTAATCTGAAAAAAGATGTTGTGACCACGAATCAAGAATTAACCGAAATAGATGTGAAAAATTTAACCAAGATGTACTTCTATTCTTTCTAGGATAATTTTCCTTTCACTTCCCCAGACCCAGTTTGGCTGCTCAACTCCACATACTAAGCCCAAAATATCTGTGCGAAGCTCGCTCTAAAAGTACTGAATGCCCCAAGCTTAAAAGTGTCGCCAAACAACAGAAAGGTGCCACTGTGGTATTTGAATTGGTATTTATAATGAACAATCAAAATCATATTAAGTCATTAGAACTCACTCCTTCAGGTGGCTTATTTTCAATCAAATAACCATCAATGAAACACAAAAATACACTACTGACATCTGATCTAAAAGAATCCATAGCAGATATATATCCCCTGGTTAGATGGATAATGCAAGTTTATAACTAAATAGCAATTATAATAATTTTAAAATCCGAAAGACAGAAGAAAAAGAAAAGCATGACGTTAACTTTTCTTAAAGATGGTGGATTAACTATCATATATTATCATGAAGAAGAAAAGCAAAATGTTACAGCATTTCGTCACAAATAACGTACAATAAATGAAGATTAAAGTGACTACAGATAACAGACCTCGCCTCTAAGTTCTGCATAGTAAACAGACCCAAAGCCACCTTCACCAATCTTATTAGCTATACTGAAGTCATCAGTAGCCTGGGCAAGTTCTTCATATGAGAACTCCACTGATTTGTCCACAGTTATGCCGTTAAGACCTGAAGACGGTGCCAGACCAGTTGATTCTGAAGGTTTACCCGAGTTGCTTGCAGGAGCTGAACCCAGAGAGAGGGGATGTCATTTATTAAATATCCAATAATAGATAGCATTTCATTTTTTTTACATGCACGAGTGAAATAATAATGGGTGCACAAGATTATTACGTTTTATAACAAGAATCACAGTATTTTAGAATGAGAAGAAATTGATGAAAACACCTCTTCACAGAAAATAAGTAATTCCTGTGACACACAAAATTAAATTACAAAATTGGACAAAGTAGTAGTCATATGAGACATTTTTTTTCTTTGACATAAAATTAAGGTTCTATAAATTTAGCATCATGCAGATAATGAATCCAAAAAAGAAATTCTACCTCAAAAAAAAAAAAAAAAAGAAAAAGAAAAAGAGAGTGTCCAGAAAAACAAACATGTAAAATTTGCATCTAATCTATATCTAAGAATGGGAGGAGGCCTCTTCTCTCCTTCAAAGTTATCCTCTATTCGTTTATTTCATATTTTTATTCTTTCAAACCCTTACTCATCCTCCCCCCTCCCCCTGTTCTCCACAAATTATTTAATAACTAAAACAAATGTTCACATATGAAATATCACAAATAATTGCATGCAAATTTGTGAGAAAATACCTAATTAGCAATTATAGGGGGTTTATTTAAGGAAACAGAGGATGCTTGATAATGGGCTTCAGATATTTAGACATATAGATACAGCACACAGATATTAGATCCCCAAATTTCTGCTGGGAGCAGTACTACAATTAGGAGACTTATTGAGATCAGTGAATTCAGGCAATACCATCAGAACTTAAGAAAGATATGAATAAAAATAAAAATAGCATGCAAACCTTGAGAAGAAGTATCTGGATATGCTGTTGATAGTAACATTGCCTCCTCCACCTTCCTCTTCCGGTAAACTCCAAAGTACACACAAATTGCTAATAACAGCACGACAGCTACTGCTCCTATGGATATGCCAGCAATAACTCCACCCGCTATCCCTGCTTATATGAAGTACAATGTAAGTTCGAGACTTTTGCAGTTTGCATTTTAGCATCTCAGGCCAAATATCGAAATGAAGATATCAATATAGAATCCGCGTTCAGAAAAGACCAAACCACCTGTGCTGCAAAAAGGAAAAATTGAAAAGAAAGCACAAGCATTTAACTATTTGTCCTTTGAACAATCCAAGTAACAAAGTAAAATCAATAACAAATTTAAGCTAATATAAAGAGTACAGTAATCAAAATTACCTTGATGTCAGGGGCCGATAGCTATTATTTTCATCTGTAAAAAAAGAAGAATCTCTGTGAGCAGCATTCATAGCCAACAAATAAAACTATCATTTTCATGATGCTTAATATTTCTTATATAGTAGTATTGCATCATTAAGCAATGTAAAACAGATTGAACATTGTCATTGACAAATTATAATCTAATAATCGACATGGGCTTATGAAATATAGTAATTTAGGATTAAAATAAAATTAATAAATAGCAAGTGCAGAAAAAGGAGAAATGAAGTAGTTAGTTAATAGTGCTAATGCATTAGCAAGTAACTGGGCTGTTTGAGCAGGTTTACAGTTTTATGATGTGCTCAAATCCTTCAAGCTAACATGTTTGAATAGCCCCACCTTCATCAGACAAACAGGTGCAATTAGAACTATCTATATAAAATGATTGGATTATTACCTTGAAAATTAGCACACTTCACAGATCAACAAACACACCTAAGTTCAGTTACACATATCTTCAAATCAAAATATTTACTCTCACAACCAATATTTCTACAAAACCACCAAAATATTAACCAAAGGGTGCAAACTAAGTACAAAGGCATACAAATTCTATCCAATAAATAAATAATAAAAAATTTTCACAGCAAAAGCATCTATCAGAAATCACAAATAACCCAACAGAAATTCTTAAAATTCTTACGAAAAAAATGGGGGAAAAAAGAACAGCACCTTTGCCTGGAATATAAACTAGACCACTTCCTCGACTAAAATTGGCACCAACATTATATCTCTGCAGCAACTCAGAACTAATATTAAACTGATTAACAATAGACGATAAGTTATCTTCAGGCCGGAGCGGGTACGTGATAAACAACCCGTAATCCTTCGAAATGGAGCTATCTCCACAAGAGCAATTCACAGTAACATTAACCGTACCGGTGTCAGGTATGTTAGTCGGAGGATAGCTATTAAACAACTGCAACCATGGGATCGTAGTCAAGTTCGAATAGTATCGCTGAGCAATGACGTCGTAAGTGTCACCTGAATTCACGTTGTATTGGAACACGTGGCCGAGGAATTCACCGTTGATGCAGTCACAAGGGAAGGGAACGTTGATCCTGATGAAAGCTGGGAGACTGTCCTTGTTGGGGACTTGGTCTCCGTTGTAACCGACGATTGTGTCCGGCGATTGTAAGACACTGGATTTCATCGCGTCGGTGATGAAGGTGAGATTCGTCCCTTGCCATACGTAGTACGATGCTAAAGCCAAATCGCAAGAGCGGGAGCATCTCGACTCGGCGGAGTAGCAGATCGAGGATACAAGCAGAAATACCAACGCGAGACCTAATTTCGGATTCATTGAACCTGAGCAATTCGTAAGAGATGGAACAAAGTGTTCTGATATTTGATGGTGTGGACCATTGACTGGGTATTTGATAAGTTTAGTATCGGAGGTTGATTTATTAGTTGATAATGATGATAATTAAGAGCTGTTGAAAAGGACATTTTGCTGTTATTGAAGAAGGGATCAAGAGATGGCCTATTGACGCTGTCGTTTTCTGACTTCCTCTATCGTCCTGGAGAATAATCAATTCCAGTAGTTTTCTGGTCTAAAGGGTTGGCGGCGGTCCAAGAGAGAGGGGCGCCTCGACGGATTTGGTCTAATTGGGCCCCTGATCATATGGGCCTCACAGATTTGGGTTGAAGTGATTAAACTCAGTAATGAGGTTAGGTTACATTTATTATATATTTATTGCCTAATTGGTAACCAAATATAAAGTGAATATAGATTCTATATAAATAGAATAAAATCGAAAAATTAAATGAAAAATAATAAAAAATATTTAAAATAAAGTCAAACTAAATAGAATGAATAGTACATTTCAATTTTCAAATCTGAATTTTTTTTATTTTCTAAGTGGAATATTCAAATCAAATTGATTTGCATAACCCCATACTTCTGACAAAATGATGGCAAGCTCTCATACGAGATGAAACCCATTTCTCTTTACCACTTCTTCTATTAGTATACCCTAGGCGTAGAGGTTTTGTGACATCAATCCAGACCCTGATCCTCATTGAAGGACTCCATAAGGTGAATCCATCCATCATAGGGTCCATTTCAACTAAACCTTCAAAGACTGCATTCCCCATGGCTTCAGCATTCTTCTTCGTCATTTGGTCTGTAGGGAGACCACAAACATGAACCCAAAATTTTTCCTTAGAAAAATCTAGATCTTCTAGAGAGAGTTCTGGCTGCCATTCCTTTTAACACAGATTTCTTTGTACATTCAATGGTACTCCGTCAGTCACACTGTTTTTGTCTCGTTCTGTGAAAAATCGGAACAAGAAAGTGTTTGGGAGGCTAAGCTTCTCAACCTCAAAACCATTTTGAAGACTACAAACATTTGTAAGAATGCTTCGAACCAGACCTATACCATACATCTTCTCCCCTGCCACAGATCCTACCAGAACCAGGTCAAGCATATTTCTTGCAGCAGCAATGTCGCTATCAAGTTCCATAGTACATAAAAACGTTTAACTTATTCATCTCCTCTTGAGACAAATTACTCGCTACAAAAGTTCCCGATTCCATACCAGAGCAGACAAGATTATAAATAAATCGAAGCAATGAGATTAAGGACTTTACTATGACAGTAGTGAGGACAATAAGTGCGATTACCAACCCACTGATTGCACAATAAAGGCAAACAGAAATGGAAGGGGAAATGATAAATTGAGTGACCTTAACACCGAAATGTAAGCAACAGAGGTTTAGACAACGTGCGTACTATTCCTTTAGAGAGACTAGAGAAACACTTAGGCGAGAAAGTGGAATTATAATATTTCTCTCTCTCTCTCTCTCTCTCTCTATATATATATATCTAATAATGTAGGCACATTTATGCAATTAATAGTACATGTGTCTATGATCTATACAAGATTTTTATCTCAATAGTTATTACAGATTGTACTTTAATTTTAAATTCTCACCCATATGAAATTTTGATTAGTTTTTACCGAGTCATTCTTTCATTTTAGTTTTCTTGTAAGTTAAAATATGTATCTCCATAAATGGAGAACTTTAGAACACTATCAGAATACATAAAAAGTCTAGCACTATATGTCCATACCCTAGTGCATAGATGAGGATCGATGATTCAATAATCTACAAAATGATCGCTCTGGATTGCTTCTAAAATTTTGATGTAACACAGCCTAATGAACTCAAAAGCAAATATAATATTACAAGGTATAGCAGATTTAAACACTGAAGAACTATCATAACATGTGCGAGAGAATCTCAACATATGCTAGGATTCTCCCATAATATATTGCTGTAAAATGCTGAAACTCTATAAACATTAACGAGTTGTTCCAAACTTTGAGGGAGATTAATACCAGTAAAAGATGGATCAACTCCAAGAACAGCACTCTATTAGGTTCTTGATAAGGAACCTATGCATTAGCAGAATAGACAACACCGCAACAATATAGCAGTAGAAAAGAACAAAAAACAATATGCCAGAACTCAGATTTTGCTACTAAAACTTACCAGTAGAGTCAACTTTCCTATTGACAGCATGCTTTGCTGATTGGTGGCGACAACAGTCTTGTTTCCTCTAAAGTATGATCGGCTCTAACACTAACACCAATAAAATTATCCACCAGTGTCTATAAAGTTGATTTAAGAGCTACTAATGCTTTAAGAGGACCAAGATCTTGACGCTAAATTGTAATTCATGCTATGGCGAGTTCTATGTTAGTCTGTTCTGTTTGTTAGTCGACATGCAACATCTAGACAAGAGAACCAGTGCATGGCAAACATTCTATCCATAGCTGTAATAAATACGCATACATGCACCAGAGTGCCTATAAATTTTTTTCATTCATTATAATTCAAATTTGATTAATAATAACCTTCATGAATTCTAACATTGACTATTGATCACTTTATGCTTAAAACTTATAAAAAAATAAATTAAATTTATTTTGATATTGAAAATACAAGCAGCATAATAATATACACATATATTCTCTTGTATTTAGATAAATATGCCCGATTATATTTATAAGATTTTTTTACCACGAACTCAACATCAATGATTAGTATTTACTTTTAATAAGTGATTTTCTGAAACATTTAAAATTTACTTTTCAATGTAATTTCAACGTCCAGTTTGAATTAAGGGATGTAAAGTTTAAATATTATGAAAAATAAATCACCTTTGATTTTGATTTTAAAAATATATATTTAATAATAACTATATTTTTTTAAAAAAAATCTAAATCTAAATTTAAACTCAACAAGCCCGATATTTCAATAAAATTTCCAACATTCAATTTGAATTAAAGAGTATATAAATTTTATGCAAAGAAAATTATATTACCTTGACCGGGAATATACACCAACCCGCTCCCTCGACTAAAATCGGCGCCAACATTATATCTCTGCAGCAAATCACGGGAAATATTAGACGCCGTCGAAATCGACTCCAGACTATCTCCAGGCCGGAGCGGGTACGTTATAAACAACCCATACTCCTTCGAAATTGACCTAGCTCCGCACGAGCAATTAACGGTCACATTAAGCACACCGTTGTCCGGTATTCTATTGTCCGAATAATTATTGAACCGCCGCAACCACGGCACGGTCGTTAAGTTGGCGTATGTAGAATTGGCGACGGTGGTGTAGGTGTCCCGGGATTTAACGTTGTACTGGAACACGTGGCCGAGGAATTCACCTTTGATGCAGTCACAGGGAAATGGGATGTTGATTCTGATGAATGATGCGAGAGTGTCCTTGTCTGGGATTTCGCCCCTGTTGTAATCAACGATTGTATCGGCGGAGAGCAATATGTCCGAGCTGAAGTGCTCGGCTATAACCGACAAGGTTGCTCCTGGCATAACGTAGTAAGATGCCAAAGCCAAATCGCAGCCGTCGCGGCATCTGGATTCGGCGGTGTAGCAAAACGACAGTAGCAGGAAAAACGCCAAGGCTGAATCTAATTTAGGATTCATTGAGGTCCGAATGGAGAGGAGATGAGATGAAGGAAGAGTTTGATCTCGAATTCGATATATGTGATGAAAGGTCTGTTGGACCGTTGACTCGTTTAAGTTTACTCATGATTAATAATCAATGGTGGAAAGAGACTCTCCTCAGGATTGAGAAAGCGACAATCTTTCGTGGACGATTCAAATATGAACGGAAATTTCCTGCGGTTTCTGGTTGGCTCCGAGGGCATCTTCAACCATTTGTCTTTGAAATACAGTTAAATTACTCTAAAATGCAGTTTATGCAATAATTTTATATTAATTCATTACTTCATTTTTAAACCTAAAAAACTATTATTCATATCTTCCTTCTTATAACTCATTTAATGTTTTTTTATTAATATTATATTATTCATATATTTTATACATGCCGAATTACTAAATTATGTTTTTAGTTTGTGTAATTTAGAGTTTTATTAATATTAATATGGTATTCTATGGTTTTTAAATTAATTTTTATTAATTTAATTATTTAATTTTATTATGCCTTATATTATTTTTAAGTGATAATAATTTTTATTCATGTGGGAAGAAAATTCAATAAAATTTTATGTGAAATTGTTAAAAAATTCTAAATAGAATGTACATGTAAATTAAATTGAATATTATATTTGAACTAAATTTTAATTTATGTATAAGGAAAGATTAGTTTGTAAAATATTCAAATAAAGAAAAAGATAAATGGAGTAGTGAATAGTATTGCGTCATATTGGCGCAACACTGTTCCTACACTCCAAAATCTAGTTGCAACCGGATTGAACATAATTGGTGCACAACTCATTTCAAATTTAGAGTGAGGTGAAGATGCCCCAAAAAAGTGTAACATAATGTATTATTGCTCAAAAGGAGTTTCGGGTAGAACTAAATTCGAAGAATTCATATATATGTGTGTCTGTATGCGCGTATGTGTGTGCGTGTATATATATATATATATATATATATATATATAGCTAATTTTATTAATTTCATTTAACTGTATAAATGGTTTTTCCAAATAAAAATATATAATGAAAATTATCAAAAATTTTATTTATTTATTATAAATTTTCTCTCTCTTTAATTGAATGGTTGAATGAAATGTTTAACTAATTATTATATTAATTGATATGAAATAAAAAATTTATGATTACTAAATTAATCTATTTATTAAAGTTGAACTTCTCAATTTCAATTAGTATATAAAATATAATAATATATACTATTTAATTTTTATTTATTTTAAAAAGTGATACACTTAACTTTTTCTTAGTGATATGAAAAATTGAAAATTAAAGGTTAAAAATACCAAATACTTGAACCGTACCAAATCGAATTGAACCGCACTAAAAGAATTAGGAATCGAATTGAATCTTTTCGAAAATTTGGAATGGTATCGGTTTATCAAAAAAGAGTTTAGTTTAGGACAGTTTCAAAGAGTTTCAAATTCCCAAATCGCCCCGTCTCATGCTTATCCTTAGTGGAGCTGCGAGAGAAGTGAAGCGAATTTGGCCTAATTGGGCTGTTGATGATGATATTGGGCCTTTGTGCTTTTGGGCCATACGGGTAATCTTTTATTTTTTTGTAAACCAACAGTTACAATGAGGTAAAATTGCATATTTGGTATCTAAATTTGCCCGAATTTATCAATTAAGTGTTTCAACTTGTAAAAGTTTCAATTTGGTGGTTGAATCTAGTAACTTAATCAAATCATGTGTATATAACCAATTACACATGATTTTTTACTAACTTGAAAAATTGAATTTTTTGATCGTATACAAGGTAAACAAAATTACGAAAATAACCTCTAGAGTAATGGTAACAAACACAATTACTCTTCCAAATAGTAACAAACAAAAAAAAAACTAGGGATTTCAATTACACTATTCGCAACTAAGGTTTACATTGATTAAAAAAATAATTAGGGATTTCAATTAATTCATAGAAGATGGAGAAAGATAGTCTTGTTTCTAGAAAAAAAAAGGCAGCAAATTGGTTGAGGAATCAATGGAAATGAGAATGTATGAAAATATGATTTAAGTTTTTACCCAAAATGTGATTTTGGGAAAAATAGCAAATGTGTTCTAACTGTCATTCTAATTTTTTATTTTTTTATGTTCAACAGTCATGTTGTTTTGAATGTGTATTATGGAGAGGCTTTATTGGGATGTAATGTAGGAAAATATGGTATATGTAGGGGGCACTTTATTGGAGTTGGAGTTAAATTGAGTTTTTTAACATGACATTCACTTGTGACTTAAGTAAAAATGTTAATGGGAAGTAGATAATTACAAATAATGCACTTTAGGGCCCTAGGAAAAACTAATATAATAATAGGGTTAAGGGTGCTCTATGAACAATCTTTTAAAGAAATGGTTAATTTACTGAAAGAAAAGGGAGTTGTGGAGTTGTATATAAAACATAAAATAACAAAGGAGTTAGTGGGGATAACTAATAGTAGTGGGGGCATTTTCAACTTAGCACAAGGTCAAGGATTAAATGATGGTGCGACTGACAGTGTTGGGGTATATGCAGCATCTAAGGATGGGTTAAATGCTGGCATATCAAGTGAGGGTGTAATAAAGGGTAATAGATATGAGGTAATAGGAAAATCTATTAGAGTTGAAGAATTGGGGCCAGTAGCTTTAAGTGTGATTGCTGAATTGCAGGAAGATGAAGTGTTACTGCTCCAATTTGCAAAGTTTGAGCATGGAGAGGAATTAGTAGTTAAAGTACATAGTGCACTTACAACTTTAGTTGAAAAAGACAAAATAACAATAAGTTCAAGTGCTGCAAAAGTCATTGAATTTGCAAGTGTAACAAACAGGCAGCAGTAAAGATAGATTTTGTACAAGCTTTAGGATTTGTAGATAATGAACTTGCATTTGAAAAAGATCCAAATGAACTTATAATTGAAGAAGAAGCAAATCAACTTGGAGTTGAAGAACCATAAGTTGCAGATGCTCTTCATGTAAAAGCTACAAATGAAGAAGATTCACTGTTTAACATAAAGATTAACATTGATTGGGTAGCAAGAGATAATATAGAGGAGGAAGGCAAGAAATTGAAGTTAATGTTATAACTACAAAAAATGCAAATGGTGAGGATGAAAATAGGGATTCAGATGAGGAGATTGTAGAATGTAGATGGTTATCTGATGATGATGATGAGTTGCAGGAAGCAAGAAATTGTGTGAGACAGTTTAAGTTGAATAAGAACAAAAAGATAACAAATAATCCAAGTGAGAGAAGAGAAGGAAGCAACAAAGAGGTACCCAACATTATAGGGGAAGAGGAAGTTTTTTATTTAAAGCACATTGATTTTGATGATTCCTATAATGTAGTGAGTTCTGAGGATTCTGAAGATGACCTTGCTAGTAGAAGGAAGTCAAGATTCCTTAGCTTTAAACTTAGGGCTGAGAAGGTTCATTTTTATTTGGCCATGAGATTTAATGTCCCTAATTAATTTAAGGAGGCACTTATTAGGTATGGGATACAAGAAAAGAGGGTTGTTAAACTTGTATGGAATACTAAAACTAAGGTGAGAGAGCTAAGTGTATAAATAATAAATGTCCTTGGATGATATATGCATCGTTTGAGAGTGCAACAAAAAGATTTATAGTAAAAACATACATGAAATAACATAATTACAATGTTACCTTCAAGAATAAGAGGATAACCACTTCTTGGTTAGCTAAAAAGTACTTGTACGAATTTAAGTGTATAGCTTCCATGAAGTTGGTTAATGTTAAGGCACTTATTAATGAAAATTTAAGGCTAGAAGTTAATAAATATAAGCTGAAAAGGGCAAAGGATAAGGCAGTAGCCATGTTGCAGGGTATATTAAAGGCTAAATTTTATATGCTATGAGATTATTTAGGGGAAATAAAGAGAAGCAATCCGGGGAATACAACTGAAATGAGGGTTATGAGGCCAATAAAGAGAAACTCCCCATTTTTGATAAGTTGTACATTTCATTTGAATGTTTTAAAAAGGGATTTCTTCATAGGTTAGAAGGGTTATAGGATTATATGGATGTCTTTCGAAGGGGGAATAAAAGGGGAGTTATTGGCAACAGTTAAGAGGGATGGGGACAATCAAATGTTCCCTATGGCATGAGATTTAGTTCAACAAGAGAAAAAGGAAACTTGGGAGTGGTTTATTCAACAACTTGAGAAGGACTTGGATCTTAGAGATGACAATGGATAGACCATTATTATTGACTAACATAAGGTAATATATGAATGCTTTATTTTCAATAGTTTTATTTAATGTTTAATTTTCTTGTATTTATGCATTATTATCATTTATTACAAGGATTACTTGATGCAATCCATGATATATTATCATAAGCTGAACATAGGTGTTGTGCTAGACAGTTATATGTAAAATGGAGAAAAAGGCATGGAAGGAGTAAGCGATTGCAAAAACAATTTTGGATGTGTACTAAATTAACACATATGCCTAATATTGATGTCAACATAAAAGAAATGAAGAAATTATCTCCACAAAGATTTGAGTATATGTTACATACCCATCCTAGGCACTAGTGTAAAAGCCTATTTCAACATTAAGGTACAATGTGATATAGTTGATAATAACTTGATAGAGGCTTTTAATGGAAAAATCATTGGAGCTAAGACTAAAAATGTAATTTAATGTTAGCGGACATTAGGAGATTGGTCATGACTAGGCTGCAAACTAATGGGGACTTGGCATTGAGGTGGGTAGGGAATTTTGGTAATAAGATTAGGAAAAAAGTTCATGAAAGCTATATGGAAAATGGTGAGTGCCAAGTCTTGTGGAATGGTGACTCTAGGTATGAAGTGTCTCACAAAGGTGATATTTATGTAGTTGATTTGAAGAATTGGACTTTTTCTTGTCGAAAATGGGAATTAACTAGCATTCCTGGTTGTCATGCCATTTTTGTAATTCTTGAAGTTGATAAGGATCCATTGGACTTTGTTCATGAGTATTATAGCAAAGAGAAATACTTGAACACATATTCTCAAATGATGAGTCTAAACAGGGAATGACCTCCCTCAACCTTCACCTTTGAAAAGAAAAATTGGTAGAAAATCAAGAAATAAGAGAAGTAGGTGGAAGTGGATATAAATTGTCAAGAAATAGTAGGATAATGACTTGTAGTGTATGTTTTGGCCAAGACATAATAAAAAAAGGGTGTCCAATCATGAAAAAGAGGTCTACACATGCAAAACAAATAAATCCTCCACATCAATAGTTTGTTTCTCAAGTCATCGAAGCTATGAGTATTCATTAACTAACACATTATCATGGTTTATTATTAATAATTAAAACCTAATTATTATTATTATTTTGTTAGGATATTTTCCTAATGTGTTAGGATATGGCAGCTTCAAATGATGGAAATAAACTAAGTGACAACTTGTAACCACAATAAAATAGAATCAAATGCAAAAAATTGCAGCTAGAAAAAAATACAACTTCAGTGATTAGTGAAGTTGACACTTCTGCTAATAAAAGTCCACCACACCAGGATGGAGTTAACAATGTTGATAGTGTGTTGCCTGCATTTTATAAAAGCCCTGACGAGTTTAGTGGCAAAGTATTTTGCCATAAGAGAAAGACACCAACAAATATACCTAGAATTAGGCGCCAACTACCTGTTGGATATGGTGTTTACATAGATTCAGACACATGGGTTGTAATTATCAATGTAAGATTTTCTTAGTTATTTTAGTTTGTAGCTAATTTAAATTATAATTATGAATTCATTGTTAATGTTTATTGTTGGACAGAAGCAACCTAAAACTACTTCTCAAAAGGTGTTACATAATGAAGGCATTTCAGGACTAACATTGAACAAAAGCCTTATTTCATGACTAAAAGGAAGCAAGGATTCAAGAATTGGGGCAAACAATTCACCACCACACTTCAATTGGAGGTGAAATAGTTAAAATATTATTTGCATGATAACTCACCAATTTTAATATTGTAGGAGAATAGGCAAAAGAAAAAGAACAAAATTGCAAGTGGTTGAGGAAAAAGAAAATTGGGTGGAAGCCAAACTAAAGATTCAAGCAAAAAGAAAAAAAAAAAAAAAGAAAAAAAGGAGGGAAGATTGGACCTAGAGAGATCACAAAACTAATAAGGCTAAATTTAACATAAAAGTCAATTGTCAGGGGTCCAAATTGAATCAAAATACTGAAATCTTTGTGAATTATTTGAAACTAATATGTAATTTCCTTATTTTATGATTTGTTACTACCAATTTTGTGTTCATAAGCAATAGTAGCAACTGATTTATATGTATTTGAATTCAATATCAACTAAAATATATATGTTCATTCCAACTAATACATTTTGCTTATTTTGTCATTTCTTAACCTACAATTGTATTACTGATCATATTTATGAATTGAGTCAATCCCGTAAATGTTTGTTGATTATCAATCTTTGCTTGATGTATTACTTTTGGTGATACAAGCTTCTTTATATGCTCAGTTTGCTGGTGTGCTCATTTTGTTGATCTGTTAGATTCATACTAGTGTGCTAAATTAGTTGGTAAGTTATGGTTATTAAGGTGTGCTCGTTTTTCTGATATGCTCAGTTTGCTAATGCACTCAGTTTGTTGGTATATTGTACTAAGATTTAATTCATACCTTAGTGTTATCAGTAATTTGCTTAATAAAATCTGAGCTCCTATAGAAGCCAAACACTATCTCAACAAACACTTTCACATGCCACCTATATGCCAAACACATTATTGTTGTCACTAAACACTTTCACAATTATGATAATAAGTTTTCCTCAAACATTTTCATAAAATATACATTTGTTCGATAATAATTTTGCATATAACTATTACACAATCAATTAAAACTAATAATTTACATATTCATTGCCAAAAGAAGGAGAATTATAGATATAAATCAAAATTGGAATAAAGGTCATGTCTTTTAATTCCCATTTACAGCCCCAACCATTCTAACACCTTAAACTGTAACACCCATTACATTACATTACAATCTATTTATTAAAAATCATTACCAAAATGGAAATAATAATCCATCCCCATAATAATTTCTCCCTTATCCTGCACCTATCCCTATTAGACTCAACCTGCTTGAGCCTTCTTAAAAACCCAGGTATGATCTCCTTACTCCTAACACAGATTTCATCAACAACCTAATAAAAATAATTGCATCCTTCTTTTTGCTAGCCTAGCTCGCAGCTTGGAAATCTCCTTCCAGGATTTTTCTGTGTAGATGATGTTCTTATTGTAGACCATTTACAATATTTGCATTCAAGAAAAGCATTTACTTCCATTAAATCTAGTTTAGTTAATGAGAAAATGACAAAAATTTGAGGTGAAGATGAAAGATTTTGTAGTGAATTTGAAAATAGTGGTAAAAATGAAAGATATGTTAAAACCCTAATATATGCAAATTGGGGGAGAAATTTTTTAACTGTTGGATGAGGGAAAAATTTTTTACCGTTATAATTTTCCTGTTGCTTGCTACGTCATCTACCATGTGGCATCCCACGTTCGATCCTAATAACCAATGAGCAAATAACATGCTAGCTCATTTATCCATGTCAATGTCCCTTATAATGGTTACCATTGGTAACAGGTTATATGCATGTGATTGGATTAAGTTATCAGGTTCAACCACCAAATTGAAACTTTTACAAATTGAAATACTTAATTAATAAATTTAGTCAAATTAAGACACCAAATAAATAATTTTACCGTTACAATGACGATGGGTTCGAACTTGGATCAGTAACCTAGGAGAACCATCGGATTGAGCTCATGTGCACTTTAAGGGTAACGATGCACTTTGTTTTTTTGGATCAACACATTTTAATAAAGAATAGCAAATAATAATAATAATTCTTTCACCAAAAATAGTATTAAATAGATATTAATAGTGAATTTGTACTCTATACATGCTGTGATAATAAATTTTTATTATAATTTTAATGTAAAATTTATACTATATGATAATTGTGTATATTAATTGATTATCAATGATTTTTTCAACTTAGAAAAAGCAATCATTTTTAATATAAAATAATATTATATTAAAATTATTATTTTATTTTGAATTTATTTTGATTCGTTACATTTTTATGAATGATGTGATAATTTTAAAAAATTTAATAAAATAATATAATTATTTAACATATGACAAAAAATTATATAACATAGCTTTTAAGACTAGAATAATATATATTATGGCATGTATTATTGGGATATTATGATATTATTATGACTTTCTATTCTATGTGAATCTATGATGTTCATAAAAAATAAATAAATAACAACTTATCTCCTATACTATTTCTAAATTACTAGTTATATTCCAATTTTAATGTATTTAAGAATTACATATATATATATATATAACAATTTTAGTTATATATATATATATATATATATATACACTTCAGAAAAAAAAAAAAAAAAAGCTGTCACAAACCTTAATCAATCAACGTAGAGATACTAACGGACGCAAAAATATGAGTTAAGGAGATCCAATTAAAATTTACATACAACATTAAATATTTTTAAAAGAATTTATATAAAATAAAAATATTTATTAATTTAAAGAAAATACATAAAATGAATAATTTTGTCATTGTATCTACTAAATTGATCTTTTTCTATTATTAATCAACTCTATTAATTTGATTTCAACTCTTTATATTGATTTATTTATTTATTTTAAATTTATGATAGAGAAAGAGATATAAAGTTAAGTTATATTTATATTATATATTGTTAATAACCAAATATAAAGTGCGTATAGATTCTACATAAATCAAATCAAATTAATTAAAAAAATACTAAAATTGAATTAAGTTCAGTGAATTGTATATTTTAATTTTAATTACAGATATTTTTGTTATCCAAATCGAATATTTGAATTGAATAGTCTTGCACAAGTAACTCATATATATATATATATATATATCCAAAATAAAAATTAATACAATTAAATATAAAGTAAAAATAATTAAATATTATTAAATATAATTTTATAGCTATAAAAATTATTTATCAATTAACTTTATATATTCATAATTTATATTTAAACAATAAATATGCATAAATAATTTTATAAAATAAATAAAATAAGAAATTAAAATTCAAATAGAACTGAGCTAAAATTTGAAATTATATAAACTAAATCAAAGCAAGTTTATAACTATCCAAGCAGAACCAATCAAACTCTAAAATTATTCTTTGTTAGTTTTGAATATTTTCAAATAATTAATGAAGAATTGGATTCGATCACCCAAACAAGCTTAAAATTTTCATTTTTTTAGTAATTAAATCAAGTAGGATTCATTACACCGGTATAAAGCTCGCATCCATAGTTGAATTTTGCATCTGTCATCCAATTAATTTTGGGAAAAGGACAAAATTATCTAAATTAGAGTGAAAAATAACTTTTATACCTTACGAATTTTAAGTTCATAGAAATACTCTCGTGTGTGATCAAAAGACATTTTTACATTGTGTTCGAATTAAGTGCTTATACAGTGGATGATTATAAACTGACTAGCAACATACAAATTAATTAACGAGTAAGTTTGTAGGGTTGACCTTATCCTAAATATCAACAATTAGCTTCTAGCCATAAAATTCTAATTAAGAGGGTGTTTGGTATAGCTAATGGATGTAGTTGATAGTTGATTAATATCTATCCGTTGATAAAATAGTATTTGGTGACAATCTAAAATAGTTGTCGATAGCTAATTAATGTATTAATCAGCTGCAGTTAGAATCTTCTCACAGTTGAAATTGTTTTTCAACCTCAGTTGTTAATAGTTAATAAAAGACAAAAATATAAATTTTTTTTAGATTTCTTTTATCTTTATTTTAATTATTTATATAAAATAATTTATTTTCAATTATTATACATAAATTTTATAAAAAATTATATATAGGATGTTCTAATTACTAAAATATATTAACATATAACAATTAACATTAATAAAAAATAATTATTAAAACTTCATAAATATAAAGAATAATTATAATATCCTAAAATTTAAAATTATATTTTAAAGATACGTGAAAATATATTATATATTATATATTTATTTAATTTAAGATATAAAATATTAAAATTATATCATTATTAGTCATTTTACAAATTAACAATAATAGCTAAACAAAATTTACTAAATACTTAACATTAAACAACTATCAGCTACCGGCTATCAGCAACCACTACCAACTATAATCAACTATCCCAAACAAACTCTAAGTGTTGTCCCTATATCATGTAACGGAGGCTTTTTGTTCATTTTCACAAGAATAAACAGTAAACACTGTGGGTCATTTCATGGATTATGAAATCTAAAAAATAAATTGATGGACTATATTATAAAAATATATTTATAATATTTAAAATAAGAAATAATTAGTCTAAATTGAATTAAATTAATTAATAATTTAATTTTTAATTTTTAATTTTATCGATCTAATCTATTAATTTGATTTTTAAAATACTATTTTAAAATAATAAAATTAATTTTATCATTAATTAAATTTTTTAATGAGAGAAAGATGTTATCCCTCCTTCAATTATTAAATAAAATATATACAGTAAGATGTTTATACATGATTTATCAACTAAAAAACTCTCACAAATAATATGAATTCAGAAAAATTATAGTAGAATTTTTATAAAAATGTTTATTTTTGTTTCATTTTACATTTATTTAGGATTATTAATTCAAAATTTTGAAACCTAATATAATATCAGAAATGTAGAGAACAACTTATCAAAAAACATTTTTTTTAGTTTTATTTTTGAAAATATTAGTTTAAAATTTTTTGAAATTTAATCTGATATCAAAAGTGCACAAAACAATTTATAAAAATGTTTATTTTAGTTCTATTTTAGGTTTACTTCTAGTTATCAGCTAAAAAACTCTAAGAAATAATCTATTTTCAGAAAAATCATAAAAGAATTTATGTAAAATATCTATTTTAATTTTATTTTATATTTATTTTAGGTTTTTTAGGTTTACAACATGTGTTTACTGTGGATATGGCAAAGTATGAAGTTAATTATTATATAAAAAAGTTAAAAAATGTTTATTTTAACAGGTTTATCTTTGGTTAATTAAATCATTAATAAAAAAAGAAAAATAAGTATACAACCATCAATCTAGTAGTTTCTTACTATCTATCAATGCATTAAAACAATTTTTAAGACCAAAATAAGATCATAGAAAACATGAATAGGTTAAGTTTATTTCTGTTTTATTTGGTTTTATCAATTTGTTTTAAGTTTATATTAGACTTATAATAGGTTTATACTAATTTCATACATAAGTTTATAACAAATTTATAAAAAATTAATAAAATAGAAAACATAAAATTTAACATTAAAGATTTATAATATTATGAATAAAATTAGGACAAATTCATCATTTTCATGTTTCAACAATTCATTATATCAAAACAGTTAAGCGTTTATATGTGATTTACCGTTTGTTTATAATTTATTTATACAACAATCGACTAAAATACAATCAATTAAAGATAAATCAATAAACAAAAAAAATAAATTTACATTTGAGTTAAAAAAAGGGAATTGAAGAAATAGATAATAATTTTATTTTAATAAATGAACGGAATTAACAATAAGGGTTATAAAGATTGATATTTGCCTTTTCTTCCGTGTTCTTTAATATTATTAATTACATATTTATTTACATGGTACCGAAACCATCATTAAAGTAAATTCTATTAAATATTAAATATTAAATAAATAATTTTAATATTAATAAATTTAATTTAATATACATAATATATATAATAATTTAATATATATATATATATATATTCTATATAAATTTAATATATAATCTTAATATTCTATTTTTAATTTAATATGTGTATATACAGGTGGACTCTTCTTCTTCTCTACTACAGGGTACATGAGATCAAAGGGCATTGTCACTGTATATATTTAATTATTTATTTATTTTTTGAGATTCTTTTTTTTTTTTTTTCCTGAAAGGATGTGAGTCTAAGGCCCCCTAAAAAACACCTGGCACAATCTGACTTTTATAACTTACACCATATCATGTTGGAGCAGCAGCATTAAACTCTGCGGTGGGCATGTGAACACATGCAAACCAAGTGAAAGGGAAACTGCATGACCAACCATCCAATCTGCAGTAACATTAGCTTCACGATAAACATGCCAAACCGAAACCACCGTGAACTGCTTGAATAGCGGTTGTATCGCATTCAAGAGTGCATCATTTGACAGTCACATCCCGTTGTGCGTACTATTTACTTGATGTTCATACTCACGACATGATTTGCACAAGTTGAAACCTGTGGCAGTAAAAAATGGATGGATGTTGGAGCAGAGGTGGGAGAATACTCTTGACCTAGTGCTGGGTCTTGTAAGGGACATAATGACGTAGCCGAGGAAACAAGTGTTCTCTTTCATGTGAAGAAGAGTAAGAATAGAAAGAAAAAAAAAGTAAGAGTGTAAAAAGAGAAAATATATTATATTGTATTTTAAAAACATGATGTGCACAAAAATATTTTTCAAAAAAAAAAAAGGGGTGTATTTTCCTCATTAATTTTCATTTTAGTAGTAATATTGGCATATTTATGCAATTAATAGAACATGTATCTATGTTTGTCTCAATAGTTACATTACAGAATGTACTTTCATTTTAAATCCTTACCCATATAAATTTTAATTAGTTTTTATAAGTCACTTTTTCATATTGGTTTTTCTTGTAAGTTATAATATGTATCTCCATAAATGGAGAACATTAGAACACTATCAGACTCCATAAAAAGTCTAGCACCATACGTTCATATCCTAGAGTATAGATTAGGATAGATAATTTAATAATCTACAAAATGATCGCTCTGGATTGCTCTTAAAATTTGGATGTAATACATCCTAATGAACTCAAAAGCAAATATAATTAAGCAATACAAGATATAGCAGATTTAAACATTGAAAGCCTATTACAACATGTTCAACAGAATCTCAATATATGCTAGCGTTCTCCCACAATATATTACTGTCAAATGCTGAAATTATATAAACATTAGGGAGTTGTTTCAAACTTTGAAGGAGATCAATATCAAGAAAAGATGAATAAACTCTAAGAACAGCGCTGCAGCATTCTATTAGGTTCTGGATAAAGAGCCTATTCATTAGCAGAATATAGGCAACGCGGCAACAAGACTGCAACAGAAAATAACAAACATCAAAACGCCAAAACTCAGATTTTTGTTACTAAAACATAGAAGCAGAGTCAACTTTCCTACTGACAGCATGCTTTGTTAATTGGTGGCGACAAAACTCTTGTTTCCCCTAAAATATGATTGATTCCGAAACTAACACCACTAAAATTTCCCACCAGTCTCTATAAGGTATGACTTACGAGCTACCAGCGTTTTAAGGGGACTAGGATCTTGACTCTAAGTTGTAATTCATCATATGCTCAGTTCTCTATGAGTCTTTTCTATTTGTCACGAATAAAGAGAACTTGTTCTGTCGGCCACACATTACTTGTCTTTTTTTTTGAGAAGATACATTACTTGTCATTGGCATAATTCTATAAACAAAGTGTTTGTACCCAAATTATTTTTAGCCCAACCCAATAATTTTGTCTGGCCCATTAAATAATTAAATAAATAAATTTATTTAATTAAATAATTTTATTTGATGGAAAAATAGATAAATAATTATTATTTAATGAAAATTAAATGATAATTATTATTTGGAGTAACGATAAAACCAAATAATTAATTTACAATTACAGGGCGACATGCAAAGTAATTACGTGAAGATGACTAAAAAATTGGAGAATGACTAAAAGATAGGAAAGAGCGGAGAAGATGGAGCACTAGACATGAAGTGGAGGACATGCAATCTTGCTTGCATGTAGCTTACTCCTTGGGCTCCATAAAAGGGAAGCCACTCAACAAAGAAAAAACACACATCTAATCTTACAGAAAAATCCAATTTCTCAACAAACAAGCCAACTCTACAGAAAATCTCTATCAATTTCATAACTTTTTAGCTAAATTTCATTTGCAATCAAGCTTACTATAACCTATTTATTGTTCTCTTTATCAAAAGCATTCAGTAAATATTTGTTCTTATTGCAAACATGAGCAATTTCTTTGAGATTTTAAGCATTTTCTCTTTAATTTGAATCATTGCAATCAATTATTATTTTTAATTGGCATTCAAGTTTTTATTTCTCTAAATGAATCCAAGTAAACTATGGTAAGAGAGTTTAGGGATCCAACTTCCATTTGATTTAGAAGTTAGGAAAAGCACGTTCAATTTAATGATTTGTGAATCTCACACATGTGGCATGCCCAAATTCTGATAGAAAATTTTTTATTAAACATCATTTGTGACACCTATAGTGGGACCAGTTGTACATTACATCAAAGACTGGAAGTTTAACTAAAAAAGATGTTGTGGTATCTCGGGATCCAAAAGTCGTTGCTGAAGAAGCAGGGCACAAAGGACTTGTTCCCAAGTTATGAAGAAGACTAAAAGAAACTTGACGCCTTAAGGCTTATAGTACTAAGAGGCACAAACAACTCTAGCATGTCCTATTATTGGAGATCAAGGTATAATTTTACTCCAACTTATTGATGAAAATGATGCTAGAGATATGTTGGAAGAATATAGGGTTATGTTCATGGAGGCCTAAAGATCATTCCTAGAGAACCAAAGGAAGGTTGTGAAGGAACAAAACAAGTTTCTACAGGAGACTTGTTTTCTTATGACCAATTTAATGGAGAAGATTGCATATAGCTTGGCCCAAAGGAGCTTTAGGAGTGCGACCCATAACTTTACTCTTAAGCAGGAGAAACAAGTCCATGAGGAGCTAGGGGCAATCCTTCGAGATTCATGGTGAAGCCTTGAGCCCTCACCAACCTCAAGCTCCCTAAGCTGAATAAAAATTTCTATTACCTCAAGGAGAGAAGATGGCAGCAAAAATCAAAAGGCTCCATATAATAGTCATTCCCATGGTAGACCAATGGTCCCCATCAAATATTTGCTACTACAATCCTAATAATCAATCTCACTTGTATGATAATATGCAGGGTTATCAAGGTGGGAATTAGGGGGAGGGGAATCCCTAAGGGAGAATCAACCTAGTAATTCAACAAATCTTACTTGTGCCTTAAGTTGACATGGAGGCTATAAGAAATGCAATGTAAGAGCCTTATGGACTTGGCCATAGGCAACTTAGCCTCCAAAGTTCCACAAGTCATATCCTAATGTTATTGATAGGGAGAATCCATATCCTAGGTTACCGGATCCTTAACTTCACTTTGTTATTTGGAGAAGATAGATAACTACTTTAGAGTATGTGGCAAGGTTCACCATTCAATGCAATGAACTAGTAAATTATGATAACTTTCCAAATTTTAAGTTAAGATTGTTTCCTAACTCTTTGATAGGAACAACATGCACTTGTTATGCTACTTTGCCCATGAATTCCATTCAAACATGGTAGGAGATAGAGAGATAGTTCCACATCCAATTCTTTACGATTGAACTTGAAGTTTGCATTGCAAAGCTCTCTAAGGTGACACAAAGAGCTAGGAAAACTGTGTATATGTTCATTGTTAGGTTTAAGAAAATGAAGTACAAATGCAAGATCTATCTATCAAAGACTGAATTCGTGAAGATGGCCTAAAGGGGCCTTGACATTGAGCTAATGAAAAAGTTCCAAGGCATGAAGTCTATGACTTATGAATTGGCAGCAAAGGTCATGGAGTATAAAGAGATAATGAAAGAGGAGAATAAAAAAAGAAGAGTTGTCATGGGGAGCTACTATCAAGAGATGGATAATTCAAAGATAGTAGTTGGAGATCTCTCCTCCACGGGGACTTGTGTTTGTCCCTCCCTCATTAAAAATTTTTCAAATGCTTGGAGGAAGGCTAAATCCATAAGTGTAACCCCTCAATATACATTTGATGTTTATAGGATAGAAGAAATCTTTGATTTCCTGTTAAAGGATAATTTTATCAAGTTGCCACCTGACCACAAGTTCCTAACAAAAGAAGATCTTAAAGGAAAGAAATACTATAAGTATCACAATTCTTACAATAATTTTATTAATACTTGTTAGGCTTTCAAGAATGTGATACAAGACAGGATCACTAAGGGAATTTTAAAGTTCCCTGAGACAAATGAGACCATGTTGGTGGATGAAGATCTATTCCTAAGTGTGGCAATTGTCAATTCTACTACATTTAATTTGAAGGCATTGTTGAGCTTAAAAAGAAAGGAGAAAGGACCAGCTTTAGACTTTCACTAGATTTGGATCCTAAAGAGAGCTCCGTTTCACAACCAGGTAATAAAGAAAAGTTATAAATCTTTAATGCTCCCAAGAGTAGAGCCTTATCTTTTACCCAGGTTTGAGAAGAAACAACCTAGATTCATGATTCCACCTCCAATTTAACCTAGGTGGCAATGACATAAAGTACAACATAAGAAGTTCCCCATGTCACTCGCTAGAACACAAAAAAGGAGATTCATGAGGTAAAAAGCTGAAGAATGCAGAAAATAAGGGCAACAAACTAAAAAAAAAGTAAAAAGATCTAAGTTTGGAATGAAAGCCACAGGAGATGCAGATTCCATGGCTAGCTCTATTAACAGTTTGGATGGTGATCCTTCATTGGAAGGAACCTTCATGGTTGGAGACGTCCTTATACCTTTTGGTTATGCAACCTCTGTTCTTACATTGCTACATGTATTCAAATCTAAAAATACAGAGGAAGACCTTATAGAGGTAGAAGGAATCCCCAACGTTGGAGGTAAGACTGACCCTTAAAAGAAGAAGATTACTATAATGGCATGACAATTCAAGCCACAAATTCTAACAAACTAAAAAGGTGGTTCTTGAAAAGCCATCAGTGGAGATGACAAAGCACCTAAGGCCTCTATACGTGAAGGCAAACCTAAATGGGAGACCAGTGTCAAAAGTCATGGTAGACAATGGGTCTGTAGTGAAGGTGTTGCCACTCAGTTATGATGGGAAACATGATAGAGGATTTGATAGCAATAGAGGTCTTCATTTTAGCATTCATCACCAAGACCCTTAGGGTCCTACCCATTGGGATCACCATTGGGAGTAAGACCTCTTTGTCTGCTTTCTTTATTATGAACTCTTCAACTAACTATAATGTCTTGCTAGAGAGAGATTGGATTCATGCCAACTGGTGTCTTTCATCTTCTCTCCATCAATTCTTATTATTTTTGAAGGGAAATGAGGTTGAGGTAGTTTGGGTAGATAGGCAACCATTTTTCATGAGCTCTGATATAGTAGAAATCTAAATACTATGATAGAGATTTTAGCTTAATAGAGTTTATGACAAAAAAAGGAATGAAGATCCAAAGAGGGTTTACGTGTTGAAGAGCGAAATAGAGAACTAAGCAAGAACTCTCCTAAAACCCACCACCATCTTGCCACATAGGCTGAAGTCTTATCCAATCGATGATGAATAAGTATGCCAAAGAAGAATTGACAATAGCTACAATGGCAAAGTATAAGAATTGACAGTAGCTATAATAGCAAAGCATAAATTATAAGTACAATAAGCCTTTGGCAGGTTGAAACATGAAACATTTCAAGACATTCATGATGCTGAGGTGATCTTTGAATAGGACCCAGATGAGGATGTAAAGGAGTTATAAATATAAGATTTGGGGCAAGAACCTGTAAAGTTTAAGGATCTTTGGCCAGAGAGGATCTCTGGCCAGAGGTGCATGATCCAATGAAGGAAGTTAATCTTGGCACACTTAATTATTAAAGTATTAAAAGAATTTAAGGATTGCTTTGCTTGGAGCTATAAAGAGATGTCAGGATTGAGTAGGAACCTTATGAAACACTACCTTCCTATTAATTTAGACTTCTATCCTTATCAACAACCACAAAGGAGGATGTCTAAGGAGATAGAGCTTAAAGTTAAGGAGAAAATTGAGAAATTATTAAAGGCAAGCTTTATAAGACCTACAAGGTGTGCTTAATGCCTTTCTAACATAGTTCTTATTGTTAAAAAGAACAAAAAGCTTCATATTTGTATGGATCTCAGGGATCTAAATGCCCTAACTCCCAAGGATATGGCCAATAGTTGACATGCTAGTTGATGCAGTTGTAAAGAATGAATTGCTATCCTTCATAGATGAATTTTCATGTTACAATCAGATCCTCATTGTTAAGAAAGATATTTCAAAAATAGCTTTTCAGTGTCCTGATGATATTGGGACATTTAAATGGTTGGTCATGCTCTTTGGCTTGAAAAATATTAGAGGAGCAACATACCAAAGGGCTATGAATGCCATTTTTCATGATATGATAAGGCACCATATGGAGATCAACACTAATGACATCATAGTGAAATCAATCAAAGCTAGTGACCATGTGGAGCATTTAAGAAATAGTTTTCAAAAAATGAGGGAACACAAACTCGAGCTAAACATGTTGAAGTGTGCCTTTGGGGTATAAGTTAGATACTTCTTGGATTTCTTATGCACCAAAAAGACATTAAGGTAGACAAAAAAATGTAAAAACAATAATTAAAGCTAAGCTGCCCTAAAATAAAAAGAGAACTCTAATGGTTCCTTGGCCAAGTAAATTATTTGGGGATATTTATTTTTAACTTGACAGGGAGAACTAAGGTGTTTTTAAGCCTGTTGAAACTTAAACAGGTTAGGGAGTTCAAATGGAATCGATGTCATCAATAGGCTTTTGATAAAATTAAGGAGCATCTCACCAACCCTCTTATATTAATGCCCCTACGAGAAGTAATCCCATTCAAGTTCCTATTAGTTGTCTATTGGCATAAAGTAATTCAGCATGGCATGAACAAGTTGTGCATTACTTGAATAGGTCGTTAACACCTACAAAGGTAAAGTATTCTCCAATTGAGAAACTATGTTTGGCTTTTCATTTTGTTTGCATAAAGTTGACAAACTATTTAATGAAATCAAGGGGGTACGTGGTGTCTTAAACCAATTTGATGAAGTACATGCTAAATAAACCATTGATCACTAGAAGGATTGGTAAGTGGTCTTTTGCTTTTAACTAAATTTACACTAATCTATTTTCTATAGAAATCTATAAAAGGATAAGCTTGAGCATATCACTCTTCTTTGGATATTGGAGTTGAGAAAACTAGATCTATAGGTGTATAAGGTAGAAAAGTAGCTTTGGATCCTTAAGTTTTATGGATCTAACACGAAGAAATAAGCAAGAGCAAGGGTGCTGATCATATCCTTAATAAAGCCAAAACAACGTTGTCTTTCAATTTGGCCTTGAATGCAGAAATAATCAAGCCGAATATGAGTATTTGGTAATTGGCTTGGAGATCTTATAGGAGTTAAGAGCTAAAGAGGTAATGGTAATTAGAGACCCACAATTGGTCCTCAAGTAGTTAACAAGGGAGATCTGATTAGCTTCTTATTATACTGCTATAGTTCAAATTATTGATTTTTTTAATGACATCTCATTCCTCCATGTCCCTAAAGAGGATAATTAAAAAGCTGATGAGCTAGCTCAAATAGCTTTGGGAATAAGGATAAATGATATGCTAGCCTATAATTTTATTATTGTAGACAAAATTACACATCTAATTATAAAAAAAGGCATTAGTGAGGAGTCTTTCAATGTTGATATACTAATAGGGAATGATTGGAGAATAGAGCTCAAACAGTACATAGATTACCTAAGTATTAAGGTGTCATACAGAATTAAGGCCTAAGCCTTAAACTTTATCATCATAGAGGGAGAAGTATACAAGAAAAGCTTTGGCGGTTTATTCCTAAGGTGTTTGGGGTTCCCCAAAGCAATGGAGGTGATGAAACAAGTTCATAAAGGAGTTTGTGGAGCTCATCAAATAGGGAGCTCATCAAACAGGGATTAAGATGAGATGGTTGATAAAGAGTCATGGCTATTATTGGCCATCTATCCTGAAAGACTACATCAATTAATGTAAAGGATGCCAACAATGTCAAAGATATAGGAGTGTTCAAAGGGTTCTAGTTGTAAAGCTATATTCCATCGTAAAATTATGACCTTTTAGAGGATGTGCCATAGATTTGATTAGGAAGATCCACCAACAAAATCAAAGGATCATAGCTTCATCATTTTAGATATTAATTATTTCACTAAGTAGGTGGAGACAATTCCTTTAAAAAAGGTTAAACATAAGGATGTTATCTAATTTATTAAGGAGAACCTCATTCACAGGTTCAGGATCGTAAAGTCCATCACAACAAACTAGGGAAACCATGTTCATGGGAGAAGAAGTGAGTATCAAATTGATCAAATCAACCCCATTTTATGCTCAAGCTAACAGACAAGTAGAAATATTAAATAAGATTCTCATTGGGATCTTGAAGAAGATGTTAGAAGAAATCCCAATAGATTGGCATAAAACCTTATTAGAAATGTTATAGGCTTACAAAATATGAAGGCAGAGTTCTATTGGAGTAAGTCTTTTTACATCAATTTTTGGTCATGACACAGTGATCCTTATGGAGATTGTGTTTCCATCCTTAAGGGTGCAAGGTAGAATGGATTGACGCCTGATGAATATAATCAAGCGATGCTTACGAAGCTAGAGCAAACAGGTGAAGAATGGCTTCAAGCATTAAATCACTTGGTGATCTAAAATTACAAGGTAGCTTGAGCGTACAATAGAAGGGTGTTGAAGAAGAGTTTTAATGAAGGAGATCTAGTTTGCAAGATCATACTTCCCTTGAGAGCTAAGGATTAAGAATACAACAAGCGGTCCCCCTAACTGTGAGGGTCCCTTTAGGATCTACAAGGTTTTGAAAGGCAATGCATATTGGCTTTCAAGTTTACATAGGGAGCCACATAAAAGATTCATCAATGGGAAGTTTTTAAAGAGATATTATCCCACTATATGCGAGATGGTGGAGAAACAAAGTGAAAAATAGTTTAGGCTGACTATGACCATTATAGGATCTCTAAGTGTAATATCCTTAGGGTTCTAGTGTTAGTTTCTTATTTTTGTAGGCTATCACCATGGTCATGTTTTCCTTTAATATGTATGTAGGCCAGTTGGCCATTTTAAAACAAAGATTGTAGGCTTTATGAACATTTTCATAAATATTTAGTGTCTAGTTTTATCATTGTCCTATTTCTCAATTTTCATAAAAAATATAATAAATTATGGAAGAAATCAATATCTTAATCATCTGACGTAATGCCAAAATACATGGCTACATTATGCAAAGAATGGTTGGGGTGCATGATGTGCAAAGGTCTAGCGGTATGGCTCTATGAATACAATGTATGACTTCATGATGCAAAATGATGGCTATAGTGCTGAGTTGTTAAGTGATAAGTGGTATGGCTATATGAAATAGGCCAAAAATCTATTTCTCAAATCTCAAGTCTCGAGATCACTAAGCAATATTCATCATATAGAGAAAGAAAAGGCTCAAGTAGGCTTATGTCTCTTAAATCCCAATCAATCAATCAATGGTGGTCCAAGTAATCAAAGCCATAAAATGCAACTAAAAGTGTCATCATTTTTAAAGGGCATCATGCACAACAGTATAAAGGAAATATCACTAACCTAGGGGAATAAATAATGAGAAAAGATAGTGATCATCTCATTTCACCTACTACTATAGGAGTCCTTTGCCTTTAGTCTTCCTCTATCTACCTATTATAAGATTGAATTTGCAGATATTATACCTTTAGGTTCTTTCCCTCCTTTATGGCTTTAGCCATAGCCGCATTGCATAAATCCTTCGATCTTTCTCCTTGAGGAGCTTAAGTAATTTGGCCTCTCGAGTAGCTATCTCAGCTTTTATTGCTGAAGGGTTGCATATTCTTGCTAGTATAACTTTGAAATAGCTCTATAGTGCGTTTGGGTTTATTAGCAGAATAACATCACAATGACCCTTACTAGCAAAAAAGGCTAACAACTTACTAAAAAGGGTAGAAATAAAAGCATTGTTCTCTTTAGTGCTAGAAAATATGGACTGGATCTTAGAAGCTATATCACCTAGAAAGGATGAGTCATCTAGTTAGGTCATACTAGCTTAGAGAGTAGTAAGGGAAGACCATACTACTGTGTACTAGTCCTCATTCAGCTAAAGAGATCTAAGCTGAAAAGATGCAACAAGTTATTTTTAGTAGACTTGATAACAGCTTTTGAAGGAAGTGACAAAATGGAGCTTTGTTATGATGACACCCTCGTAAGGAATCTAAAATCTAAGCCAAAAAATGGATCTTCATAGCCCGCTGTAGGAGAGATAGCTTGGAAAAGCACAAATGCATAAGAACTAATAAAGAAAGCCAAAAAAAAAAAAGAAGAAGGGAAATTAGTATCAGACCTTTGGAAGCTCACTGCTAGATCTCTTAAAAGAAGGGAGTCTCACTACCATCACTACTTATGAGAAGAACATCATTGGTAGCTAGAGCACCATGATCTACATGCTCCGTAGAAGGAGGGACAACTTTAGAAAGTAAGAGGTCATCGAAGTCCATGGCATCATAATCAACAATGCCACCAAAATAATCTATAAGATCTAATACCTACATTAGATCTTGAGGTGTATTCTTGAAGTGAAAGTGTCACTAGATCCGTTTGGACTGCCTTAGCTCTGAATTCAATTGTATAACTAGTTTTCTCTATTTCTTAGCAGGGGCTATTTTGGGAACCCTTTTTAGAGGGTTCTCTCCTTTTATCTTTTTTAGCAAATGAAGGGAAGATTTTTTGTTTCTTTTTTGGTCGTGGTGGTGGAGACTCCATTTTAATGCATGAAATAAGGTATGACAAAGTAAGCAAGATAAACACACATAAAGGGAGATATAAATGCAAGCAAAATTTATCATATTTGTTAACATAATGTCCTTAAGGGAGTCTGGACAAGCTCCTCAAATCTTTTTCACCACCACCAAGAGAAGGTAGCAACATTCGTAGGTCTTACCTTGATTACATAGCAAGAAAAACATAAAATGTCTCTCCATCAACTGAGAAACTAGAGTAATAGTGGCATGGTCAAGTAAAGAAATGATATCAAGGTTAAGCATGGGGACTACCTAAATGACTCCCAACTGTTGGCTCCACAAACATGGATGATATTGCACAGATATGGTAATAAAATAGAAGGAGCACCAAAAAAAAAATGAGCCCTCAACATTAAGCAAACTACTTGTAGTATAACAATAGAAGAGTTGAATCTATATGTTTTGAACAATTGCTACATCTAGAGTCAGAAAGCTGAAACCACCAAAGCCCATGCTAGGCCTCATGTGAACCCACCACATATTTAGTTGAGTGACAATAATGTTCTTGAGAGAAAGGAAATGTTGGATATCCTCCACTATTTCAAAAGGGGAAGGGCAAGACATTGGCCTTAACTTAAGGAAATAAGAAGTGTGTGATTGTTGATTCCTCAAGGCTGGGAAATAAATAAATAACCAGATTTGGATGAGTGATAAGTTATTGTCGGCATGCAAAAATAGGGCATCAGTGACGCATCTGTGTAGAGTCTAGTAGCTAGTGGCTAGCAGAATAGTCCTCAGAGTAAATGAATGTCCAACCACTAGAGCCTTTACTACAAGGAGATAGTCCACGGATGGCTTCCCAGAAGATGGGCAGAAAATGTACCTACACAAATGAACCCAAGAGAACTTGATCAACTCCCCCCCCTTGAAGGTGTACCAGTGCTCCCTTATGATCGTTGGATAATTGCATGATAAAATGATTGGTTCGTAAATGCCATATGACGAAGTGGTAAGGAAGAGTCCTTTAGATTAATAAGATAAGCGTTATTCTATCCCAAATTGGGGAGACCGATAAAAAAGAATACATCTTTTAGTGTGATTGAAGCTAGCCCAAATGGAAAAATAAAAAGACTGATTGGAAAAAGCCAAAATCAAAGAGTGACATAGAGAATACATATCCGATTAAGATCCATAAGTTCACAGAATCCCATCCTCTACAAATCATCTTAAAAATGGGGAAAGAGCTTGTTTATCTAAGCTTACCAATCTTTTGAAATACGGGGCCATGCCTTGATCTTTCCCTAGATCTCTGGTTCCTTGAATTTCTTTTCAAGAATAAACTCTTTTTTCTATCAGCATTAGATATAGAGCACCAGGAGCATCAAGATGTGGAGCCCCTACACTAAGTAACCTTCGTTCACTTGCATGGCAATGAGAGAGAAGTCGGGAGACGCACTGAATCAAAAGAAAATGCTCTAAGAAATGGTAAAGCAAAATTTTGACAAAGACTTTAATAGATAGGATCATAGTGCCTGAATGAGACATGGAAGGAAATAAATCTAGTGTGTTCCTCAATTTAAATGGTGAGAAGATAAAAGCCACTGGAATAGCAAACATACCACACTAAAGGTTAGTTACTTGAGGAGTTTGGTTAGAAATTAATTCTACTTATATGGACACGCACCTCTTCAATATTAGACTGGGCAGAAGGAACATCATCTCCTAATGTTGGGAGAGAAGAACTAATGGGGCAATAGGATCTTGTAGAAAGAAAGGATCCATCCAATAAGTTGAAATAAGTGGCACAATGCACAAAAGTAGAAATTTACCTATGGAGCTACATATGGAGGAGCAGCTTCCTCATGAAAGGCTAGAGTAATAGGAATATCTTGAGTTGGTATAGAGGAAGAGGCCATAACAGATGCTAGGTACATAGATTCAATTGCTAGCATTTAAATATAAAAATAATATTTCAGACTTAATATGCTAGAAGAGAAATTAAATTTGGTCTAGTATGCTAGAAGAAAAGTTTTTGTAAGAGAATCATTTTTAAATTGATTTAGATCTCTAAGAGAATTGGCTAAGTAGTCATTCCATCTATAAGAATTTTTTGATAAAGAGGCATGAAAAATAAATTAGAGTGTTTATAATGAATTATTTTGGTTAAAACACTTAGATTACATTGAGATCCCTAAGTGACAATAGTAGTAGTTCTCTATATTTTAGGTATTTATAAGAGTGAAAAGTTTAGAAAATTAATTTAGTATTAAATTGATAAGAATTAAAGCCAAATTTATTTTAAGGGAGATGTATAAGTTTGTTGCGATCAATTGTTGCAAAATTGTTAGAGATCCCCAAGCCAAAGATCTCAAAATAGGCCAATTGGCAAGGTTGGGATCTCCAAAGAAAGGGAAAAAAAATTATGCAAAATCCCCAAGAGACTATCAGGGATCCCCAAGCTAAAGATCTCAAAATTAATTGACCATTTTATAATATCATTTGGCTAATTAGAAAGTTAATTCATCCTAAATTTAATGATAAGGATGAGATTCTCAAGGGAAAAGTTATAACAATGGCTTGCAAAAGGCTTCTGCATCGAGATCCCCAAGGATCATAAGAGATCTCTAAGACCAAAAGCTATAAATATGTCAATTTTTTTTTTATTTTACAGTGTTATTTGGCTTAGGAGGGATTTAAGTCTATCCAAACTCTAGTAATAAGGATGGATCCCCAAGGAAAAATTATAAAATGCCTTGCAAAAGCCATTTTGGTGCTAGATCCCCAATGGAATATAGGGGATCCCCAAGGTACGAAATGCAAGAAACAATATACAAGATTTTCTAATGGCTTGTAAAAGCTTTTTTCATCCAAAATTCCTAAGGATTGTAAGAATCCCAAAGCTAATATCATTAATTATTTGGAAAAGACATTTTTACCTAAGAATCCACAAGAGTTACATAGGATCCTTAAGGCCAAAATTGGTTCAATAATGAGAAATGCAAAATAAATTGGCCCAGTATGATTCATTTATCCTTAAAAAATAAAAAATGGCTTGAAAAGCCATAATCACACAAAAACATCCAAATAGGTATCGATGGTGCAAAAACTCAAAGGGATCCCCAAGGCCAAAAATTGATTCCTTAACTAAAAAATATAAATTGATTGGCCTAACATAATTTATTTTTGCCACAAAAGGCTTATAAAAGCCATAATCACTTGTAAAACATTTAAATGGGTATTCAATTGCAAAGTTAACAAGAGATTCGAAGGGATCCTTAAGTAAGAACATGTTAAGAATAGACAATTATCTTAAAATTAATATCAATAAATTCATTTAATTTGTTAGGAATAATTTGGATAATTTCTAATTATTTCAAATGATTTTCAAATAATTAATTTGAATTTTAGTCAAATTTTAGATAATAGCCATTCATGAACAACTTTAAAACTCATGAGCACCAAAATAATATACCCAGTTGCAGCTCAAACATGCTGAGAATCAAATAAAAAATCAAGATTAACAATTAAGAAGGGGTAGAAAAATTGACTGACCTCTTTTAAACCTTTTTCTTCTTTAAAACCTGTTGATGGATATTGAGGAGCACTAAGGTGGTAGAGAGCCAAAAAGGGAGCTCTAAGTTGGATTTATGGAAGGACTCACCAATGGCACCAATTGAAGATAAAGAGAGGTGTGAGGAATCGAGCAAGATAGGTTTGGTTTATCTTCAAGAGAAAAACCTAACTTGGTTGGGTTTAGTACTCCAAGCCGAGAAGAAAAACCAGTTGTAGGCATGATCGTGTAACATTAGAGGAGTCAGTTCGATCGAGTGCAGCGTTAGTGATGGGGGCTTAGAGCATTAATGCCGAGGCATGAAGAGGAAATATTGGTTCGAGTCTTAAGTAGGTGTCGATCTAGACTCCTTTACAAAAAAGAAAGGCCAACCTTTAGGATCTGTTTACTAGTGTCGCACGTGGAGAGGAGGAAGCTGAAGTTGTCATCAGTGGTGATAGTTAATCACTATTTACACCAAGGATAAAAAAAGGAGCAACCGATGGTTGGGTATAGTTTGGTTTGGGTGTTTTAAATGGAGAAGTAGCTGACTATATGAAAGGAGAAAGAAAGTGATTTTTAGGGCTCATGGGTTTTTGAAGAAGTTGAGCTTTTGTGTGGATAAGTGTGTTTTAAGAGAGAGATTTGATTATGGAAGAAGAAGATGGATTATGAGATGAAGAGTGAGGTTGGTTCTCTTGTTTTGAATTTTGAACAAGAGAGACCCATGAAGATTGAGAATAATTTTTAAATAAGGAATTATCTTGAGGAGTTGTAGTTGGAGATTTTGTGAAAGTTGGTTAAGAAATTTGAAAAGGATTTTTAGATAATTAGATTTTAAAATAATTTTGAATTTGAGAGCTTGGGGATTGAGCTGATGATGGAAGATAGAAAGATAGGGATTTCAAAGAGAAGGAAGAAGAGGATGATGGGGTATGAAATTAGATATTTAATTTCTTTTAGTTTTTCTAATTCCTCCTTAAATTCTTCTTTCCTAAGTTTTTCTTGATTGTTCCAATACTAAGCATCATCGTCATTATACTTCACCTTGGGTTTGAATCTTTTTGGCAACATGATTGGGAAATTTTGATGAAGAAGAAAAAGTTTGCATCTAAATAAACCTTTGCATGGACTAGGTTATTTATATGCAAGGGAGGCATTGTCTGTATCCAAAATATTTTAAACCTCACCCAATAGTTTTGTTCAGCCCATTAAGTAAATTATTTAATTATTAATTTAATTAATTAATTTTGATTTGATGGAAAAATAGATAAATAATTTTATTTAATGAAAATTATTATTTGGAGTAAGGATAAAAGCCAAATAATTAATTTACGTTATAGGGCAACGTGCAAAACAATTACGTGAAGATGACCAAAAACTAGGAGAATGGCTAAAAGATAGGAAAGAATGGAGAATATGCAGCACCACATAGAAAGTGGAGAATCTACAATTGTACTTACATGCAGGTTACTCATTAGACTTTATAAAAGGGAAGCCATTGAACAAAAGAAGACATGCATCCAATCTACAGACAAATCATCAAGCTAATTCTACAGAAAATTTTTATCAAATTCATAGCTTTTTAGCTAAATTTCATTTGTAATCAAGGTTATTATAGTCTCTTCATTGTTCTCTTTATCAAATCATTCAGTAAATATTTGTTCTTATTGCAAATATGTCAAGCATTTCTTGAGATTTCAAACATTATCTCTTTAATTTTAATTACTGCAATCAATTATTATTTTTAATTGGCATCTAAGTTTTTAGTTCTCTAAACAAATCCAAGCAAACTATGGTAAGAAAGCTTAGAGACTCAATTTTTGTTTTATGTGGAAATTATAAAAAGCACATTCAATTTAATGGTTTGTGTACCTCACACACGAGGCACGCTCAAATTCATAAAGAAAATTTGTGATTAAACATAACGATTTGGGTTTTAGTCCAGACGTGCTATTTCATCTTTGGTTGGTCAAAATTCATTATTCGTTAGCTACTGGATATTGATCGAATATAATTATAGAAGCTAATTAAGAAAAAGGCTGCATGTATGCATTGAAAGTTGTCGGGTCGGTAACCACCCAATGAGAATGAGTTAAGTAAGTGGGAATGCAGTTGATTATTCTGCGTGGAAGCATGTGCGGGTACTTTATTGTTTTCTTGACCAGTAGGCAATTGGTGTGAAACAATTAAATTAGAAACTGACTTATTGACGGTTTTGAAGGTTTTACAAGTTTGTATCAGTAATTAGTTTTATTTCTAACTCATATAATTTAACTTTTTTTTTCTTTTCCACGAGATTGAGAATTGGAGAAGATCAAAGTGCATATACAAGTACATCACAACTATCCAACACATGCACAACACTTTTAATTATGGATATTTCTTACTTACATTAACACATTTATACACCATTTCATTGAAAACCTTTTATATGATAAAAATAAATATTGTTCTAATAATTCATTGTAATTTATCATTTTATCCATAATTTTATTAAATCCGCATACATGTCGAAGTGCATATAATATTTTTTTCTTTCATTGCAATTGAACTTTGATTAATCATAACCTTTATCAATTCTAATATTGAGTTTTAATATGCTTATACTTTAAACTTAAAAATAAGCTTTATTTTTTTTTATTTTATTTTAAATGCAAGCAACATTAGTATATATCTATATATTCTTTCATATTAAATATGGTTATAGTTTTAAGATATTTTTATCATGAATTCAACATCAGTGATTAGTATTTACTTTAATACATATTTTCTAAAACATTTTAATTTCATTTTTTTTAATATTGTTAATCATGTAAAGTGAGATAGTGAGAACAATGGAGGAGAATACAAGTTTAGTGATAATTCAACAGAGGTCCTTACAAATGATGTAATTTGATATATATGACCTTATCTATAACTGCTTTATTAGTATTCATTGATTCTATGGATACTTATGTTATCTAATCATTAATGATTTTGGAGAATTTTTGTTACACTCCTTTAAATCATTTACTTGAGAATGTAACTGTTGCAGCTCGTTCGGATAAGATGTTTCTTCAGTTGGATTGTGGTTGGTTCACTCGATTGTTGAACAGTTATCAACTTGTCCTGAGGCAACATCCATACAAGTGTTTATATGATGATTTACCACTTGAGGGTTAGCATTTATTTATGTAAATTTATTTAAGTGAAAATGTGGTGTTTCAGATTCTTCTATTCTTTTAAGTTTTGAAACAATTGGGAATCTCTTTGCTTTCCAATGAACACTTGGCCATCACCTTTTCAAATCCTTCTTTGAGTATAAAATATTCCTAAATCCTTTGATTACCATTTCTATTTGCTAAACCTTTGCTACTTCTTTTTTCTGTAATTTTTATTTCTTCTCTTTCCTTTAAGTATCTCTTTCAATGGCTTCTAGTGATGATAGTCACAAGGCTTTGATGGCTCATGCTACTTCCTCAAAATAGGAGCTTCAATCCCAACAATTAGGTACCCTAGTTAAGTTGTCGTGGGTGAGCTGAAACATCTCTTCTCTTATCGTAAAAAATCTTGAAGAACTTAAGAGAATTTTGCTATCCCTGGCAATTTTACGTTTGAAGTGCCATCATCAAATTTTAATGCTTTTGATGATCCTAGTCATGATGGATTGTTGTTATATTATCATTTTCTAGAGTTTAGGGTTTGATTTCCTTTTTTTGATTTCCTAAGCAAAAGTTTGAGTTCCATTAAATTGCCCTTATCCAAATGCATCCTAACGGCCTTCTACTACTCACTTGCTTTGAGCTAGTTGGTTTGAGAAAAAATTTGAAGTTGTTTGTTGGGGTTTTTAAGGCTTTTTATAATTGTAGCCCTTCAAAAAAGCTAGGATTAATGGCATTATAGTGCTCGAGCGAAGCAAGTCATGTTAACATACTTACTTTATCTCTTAAAAGTTGGTGTTATAAGTTTTTCATCATTTAGTGTCCTAGCAGATGGAACTTCCCCAATGCATGGAATTGTAATCTATGTAAGTGGAATGTAGGCAAGCTAATTATGAAAAAGCCAAATAAAATATCTCTATCTATAAATCTGGGTGAAAGGGTATATCGCAGCTTGAAAACTAATTAATGCACACCTTTCCAAGATTGTGAAACCTACATCTAGAGGACTTGAGGGGAAGTAACAACCTATCATAACAAGCTCTTCTAGTAAGATATTCACCATTTATGTTTTTGTCAATTTTGTTTATTTTATTTGTAAGTTTTTTTGTTTATTATAGGAATGGATCTAAGTAAATTCATGAAGCTACAGAGCTAAATGGGATAAAAAGGAAGATTGTTCCACCCTCTACTCAATCTGGCGATACTTCTTCCTCTATATTTCCTGTTACCATCAACATAGAGACTGCTACTATTATGGCTATTGTTTAGACTCTTCTCTGATCAAGAAGAATAGTATTAAGGTCCTTTCTTCAAGAGATGAACACCTAGGGAGGACCATTAATAGAAAGTTTGGTGAAAAGGCCTCATTGGGTTATGAGAAAGTGACATGGTATGTCTTAAGACAGATCTTTCTCCCTACTAACGTTAAGAAATGAGAAGTGTTTGAAGACTATAAAATGTTAGGCCAAACTATGTCTTTAGCCCTCTAGGTATGTTTTTCACCATTTTTCTCCTTCTTCTTTTTTTTAATAATATTTTTTATAGGTGAGCATGTTTGCTTGGCTTGGTAAGAGTCATCTTATGAGCCTTCAAGGCCATTATGGAAAATAAGTTGTATGAATAAAAAAAAAACTAGAGAAAGAGCTTGTTGCATACTTGTCTTGGAGTGGAAGCTAAATGAAGCATGCTAGGTAGACATCAATTAACTGAAAGAAGAATGAAAGGCTAATGCTGAGGCATTTTTTTCAGCTCCATAGAATGCAAGTAAGCTTTAGGATGCCATCAAGAAGGCCTTATAAACAATGGTGCTGTACCTAGGGTCTATGCTATTGAGCTTTCTAGATAAGCTAGTCAAAGAATGTTTAGCTTATTGTGAGCATTAGAGTGAATTTTTAGATTGCACTCGAACAACTGAAATCTTGTTTGGGACTCTTACCTTTTATCAATCATTAAGGGATCAAGAGAATGAAGGTCATACAATAGTAATAACGAATAAATATGGCTTGTGTTTGGATCAATGGTAAATCTTTTAGGCCTTACGAAAAATTTTAAAGCCATTTCTTAAAGTTATGGTCAATAAGAGACTAAGGCGGGATGATACGTTGGTACAATCTCTAATGGAATGTAAAGTCACCACCCAACTTTGGTCGGAATAAGAATATAAGAAAAGATAAAATCTGAACCAATCTAAGTCATTGAGAAGGGTCAATTCATCTTCACTCCATTAAATATCATATTTAAAAAATGGGTATGGCTTAGGAAAGAGGATAGTCATCCCAATATCGCTCAAATTTAGGGATTTGACCTTCGAGCATCTTTGGTTCACTTTTTATCATTTTATTCATGTTATTAATTAGTTTAGTTAACACCTCTAAGCATGTTTCTAGCGCATCTTAATCAAACATGGCATCACAACAGTACAACCATTATTACGAAGAGGGGGTACATTTAATGCTAAATAGGGAGGTTAATTATAATCATGCATAATAGAACTTATCATATCCTCTTAACCACCTACGCAAAGAAAACACATGTCAGTTGCCATCAAAGAGAATAAAAAATGAAATAAATAAAGTTAAATGCATTTAGGTAAGGGGTGTCACTAAAATCACTAAGTCAAAGGACTTTAGTATGATCTAAGTTTAAAGCCAACTTTATCCCAACATCACATGAATCATATAATGACAACAATAATAACAAATAAAGCATAACACATGATAAATATGAAATGAAAATGGACTTTGAATGAAGTTAAAGGCCTAGGAAAAATCTTAACAAGTGGGATCTTAATGTTATTGAACCCTCCTTTGCATTGCTCCTAGGGAGCTAAGCACCAATGAATACTACTAACTATTTTGGTGGTTAAGATGTTAGTTTAAGCTATCCTAAGGCTAAAGATATCCATAAGATAACTAGCATGAAATATGGCATAATGGAGGGGGTCATTAAAATTTGATCTTTATCCCCTACCACACTCATATAATCTCCTAAAATATGAAGAAGAGGGTTATACAAGCTAGGAAGCTTACAACTCCTTCATTTTAGAAAGAATAAATGAAGTAAACAACTAAACCATACCATGAAGAAATAATAGGCTCATAAGGTCATAGATGGTTATGTTCCCTCCCTAAATCATTACCAAGATTCATAAACATAATGGTTAAAGTAAAAGAAAAGAAAGGTATATAAAGAAAAGAAGACAACACTAAAAGCTTTAATATAAAGAAGTAAGACCATGAGGTCTAAGCAATATTCTACCATTTGAGCTCCCAAAAAACCCTAATAAACCATAGAAGAAAGGAAGACCCAGATAGAGAAAAAGGAAGTTTTCACAAATTGTCCTTAAAGAGGATTATAGAGACTAAGTGGTAAGTAATGACTACTAAAGGTCTGTACCGGCCACCTAGACCAAACTCAAGAGAAAAAGAAAAAAAGAAAGGGAGATAAAGAAAAAAGGAGAGGAATTTTGGGATGCTTCAGAATTTTATTCTTGCCTTCAAAGACATTGGTTTTAAAATTACCTTATAATGCAATTGGATTGCGCAAAGTTAAGTAGCAAATGTCTTGTTTCTACCTTAGATCTTTTGGTGGATGTGTTGGCGATTGATTTTTATATGTTTAAGGTGTTTGAGTAGAGATTTTCATAGAGTAACACTAGGATTTCTAAGCTTCTCCCTCTTCTTCAAATGAAGGGGTTTTTATAGATGATCGAAGATTGCACTAGAGCTAGAATAGCTTTAGTTTCATTCTATTCTCAACTCATAACCAATAAGAGCAAAAAATATTCTAGAAGTAGGTTTCACAGTGGTTTATATAGCCAAGGGCTTTACAAAGGGTAGAGTTCTAAAATATTTATTGGTTAGGGTTTTATACTTGGTTGTACAACCATTTAAATAGTGGTTGGCAGATTTTGGTCTTGGGCCTTGATAGGCCTGGGCTTAGTTTGAGGCTTGATCCAGGGCTTGCATCTTGAGGCCAAAAATCTAATGCTCATAGTTTTTCCATTCTTTATGGGGCTTAAAAAGTGACGTTTGAAAAATGATCATTTGAACAATACTCAACAAAGCAATGTAGAAATGCAAACATTATAACAGATACCAAAAGATACAATGCTTTAACAACTCCTCAAGTAGGAACTAAGGTTTGTTCTACAGCTCTTTAGCAAGGACCAGTGTGTTCTATATGCTTTCAATAGCTTTCTAGTATGTACTAGCCTTCCTAGTAGCTTTATAATAGGACTAAGGGTCTTAGTAACTCTCTAGTAAGTACTAAGTTTGTTCTAATAGCTCTCTAGCACGTATCAGGGTTAGTTATATGTTATAACATCTTTTTATAGTTATCAATATTGTTGAATGCGTTTGAAGTGTTTCAACCCTTCTAGTAGGCGAGTCTAGCTCAAAGATATTCCCTAGGGATAATTTTGTATCATGCTTACCCTTCTAATATGTCAAGGTATCATCTTATATCATAGTAGCCCTTTCATCTTTCCTAGGATGAATTTGTGCCATTATAACCCTTTTGGCTATCTTGGAGATGTGTCTATGCTAGAATAGCTTTTTTGAGTTTGACACGGTTGAGTATCTATTTCGAATGAGTTCTTAATTGGGACAACTTTTGAAATATAAATTTTTCTATAGAGATTCTTTTGGTACCCCTATAAGGACTAATTCTAACATTTCAAAGGTAAATCGGTACTTTGATAAGTGATCTAAGTTGAATTTTGCTTTATGGGCTTTAGTGGTGTTGAGTGTAATTCTATCATTTCTACCTTAGGGCCTTCTTTCCCTTTTCTTTTTCTCTTTTGCCAATCTATAGTGGTCGGTATAGACATACAACTTTTCTGCCTTGCCAACTTGATGGACCCCATATGAAAAATGGAAGGATAATAAATTTGCATAATGTGGAGAGGTAATTATTATCTGTATAAACAACCCCTCCTATATAATGGTTGTAGCCGGCTTTGGGGCTTAATTGTGCCTCTCCCTTCTTCTCTTTTCTTTCTCTCACTAGAATTCTCTTTGGACTTAGATCTCTTTAGGGTTTCCTTTGCTTAAGGAGTTTCTATAATGTTCGAGCTCTATGAACCATGTCTGATATTGTCAACTGACTTTTATGATGGTGAGGCCATTGTCTATGATACTTTAGGGTAGCTGAAGGTTGCTTAGGGCTTCCCCTCTATTTCTTCATTGGAATAAACAACGTTAAAAATCATGTCGAAGGGCTTTAAGGTGTGTTGCAATGCTCGATAGTCTATGATTTGTATTACCACCTAGCTAGTGCAGCCTTTTGCGTAGTGGGTCCCACTTTTATATTTTTTTTATTTTATTTTTTTTTACTCTTGGCACTTTAGATTTTAGGCATTGCCCCAAAATTGCTTTATGCATATAAATACTAGTTTAGTCTGAAAATATCTAGAACTATTCATAGGATACTTACCCTTTAAAGTTTAGAATTTTTGTGTTGCTATCTGTTAATTAATTTTCTACCTTGATTTTCATGCCTTAATTAATTTGTAGAGATTTGGGCAAAAATTATTAGAATTAATTTACAAAATAACTATAAAAATTAGAACACATACATGTGATTTCAAATAATTTATTTATTATTCTAATTTATTATTTTGTAAATTTTCTGCTAATTTCTAACTAGAGTACATTGGGCTTGTGAACCTTATATGCATAATTATTCAAACGAGTCTATAATTTTTATGAAATTTCTTAAAAAAAAATAATTTTGGTAATTGTCTATGAATTTCACAAATTATCATTATCATGGTCAGGTTTGATTATTTTTTGCTTTTTAATTTTTACATTGTATTATATGAATATGTGCAAATGAAAAGATGTCGAATAGTGCTTACAAAATTATATATTTTACATACCTAAAATCGATTTAATTTTTGACTTTGTATTGGCAGACTTGAACAATCATTGTTTCTTGATTTGCATGTCTATTTGCAATGTTTCCTTTGCTTGGATTCCTCTCTTCCTTATTGTGCTTGTTTTTATTTTTGTTCTCTTTTAGCATTTATGTAGGAATTGAACTAAGCCTTTTATTACTTGTAGGGTGACGTCTTCTTCAATAAGGGAGGCAGGTCTATTACTTCAGCTAAGTTTTGGTTCAGAGAGTTGCATCCATGCATTGTTGCTCACCTACAGGAGACAGACCTCCTATCGTTCCTTCAAATGTTCCCAAATAGGGTCCTACAAAGCGATTCCATCATAATGTAGGTATTAGCCGAGATGTTGATGGACATTATCCATACCTTTCACCTACCACAAATTAAAGAAGTGACCAGTAACCGAGGGACTTCACCTACTCGACAGGGATCCACTTCTCCTGGATTCCCCTCCCCACTAACACCAGTGTGCACTGTTCGATGTTGCAGTGGGACTATATTAGTCAATTGTTTGGTTTCGTTTCTCGGATGAAGGGGAGCTTCTCCTTTGAGTAGTTCAACTTGAAGATGGCCACCTCTGCTGCTAGTGACAATAGTCTATAAGAGTTGGTAGACTAGGTAGCTCAGTGTTTCTTATTATATAGTTTATTAGGGATGTTATTCATGAACCCCTCAGGTGTGCTCAATATCTGCTTATTATCGGTGATTGATGACTTATGGCTCATTTGCTAATTTGACTAGGGGTCCGCGATGCTTGCGTACCTATACCAATTCCTTGGCCAGTGCAACTAAAGGCTATCATATATGGGCAGTGCCAACGCATGCTCATGGTAAATAACTCCCTTAACTTTCTTATTTTGCTTAGTTGGTTACTACTTTAATTATTATTATACTGATGTTGCATTTCTTTGACAGGTTTAGGTTATGGAGTTAGGGTTGCTAGTGGATGGTAACCCTCTGCCAAACATAGACAATTACTACTTTTCATTCACGAGGTGGTGTTTCACACACCATTGGAGGTTGTCCATTGTGCTCCGACATAATTGCCTAAACTCTTTAAACTTGGACCAGGTTTATCTAACATACAAAATAAAGCTAACTATTAGTTTCTTGTATGTTTATTAATCTTAGGTATATACTTACAATGGTAAATTGTGATCCTGTGTTCTTTTGGCAGTTACACTTAGATTGGAAGGGGACCTACTATTACATGGTAGCTTGTGGTGGTCGAGGCAAAGGACTGCTCCTATGGGTGATGCTTATTGTTAGAGCCTTCATTATGAGAATGGTACGTTGGGGAGTAGGTCCTCTTCTAACATGAGGGGCTGGATGCTTGGTTTATTTCTCAATGTCTGCCTTTGAACATGTTCTAAATGGCGAACATGAAAGAGGGCAATGAGACCTAAGAGGCGATGCAGTTTGTGTCAAAGGACTAGCTCGTGGTGGGTGGTACTACCTAGGACTTATATGGTTGGGGCATTTCTTGAAATGATCTTAGTAGCTAAAGAGATAATTCGTGCATTATTATAGTATGAGGCATAGAAGGGGGGATACTTCTACACTGTGCAGCCTAAGTGATGATGAAGTACTCTGAGCAGAGGCCTATGAAGCCTGCTCAAACTATTCAAGGCAGTAAGAGGGCTTACACTTCGAGAGTTGAAGGGCTAAAGTCGATGGTGGCGGGCAAGCTCGACCCCTTCCTCAATAGTATGGTTGAGTCATTTGTGATGTCACTAACCAATTTGATGATGACTTTAGGAATCACATGGTTAGTGTGTACCTTCGAACTTATTGACACCACTCATGTGAGTATCACACTCCTTATAACTTTGTATAGTCTATTTTTGTTTGATTATTCGTTATTGAGATAACTTCTCTTTTATAGATTCCCACATCCAGGACGAGGTGATGGACAACTTGATCGCTACCCTGAAAAGGGCCATGACTTAGTAGACTTAAAAAGTCCAGGTTAGTAATAAAACATTCAAATCATGTATGCATGCTTATGATTATAGTTATGTGTGTGCCTGATATTCTATCCATCCTAAACCTAATATGTCTTGCAGGAGATGATCCAACACCTAACTTGTAAGCTGCCAGACACAGAGCAATGTCTGGCAATAGTAAAGGCACCACCAAATTCTAACAAATTTGTCGCTTTAAGGATGAGAAGTCTGTTTTTAAGGGCCAGAAGGATTAAGTCACATGAGGCCATATTATTCCTTAAGATTTTTATCTTTTTTCTTCTTTATATATTATTGAACATTATTGATTTTGAAATTATAGGACAATTATTTAGGGCATGTTAAAAGCCCTTTTCTTTTTGGATGCATATTTGAGTAGTTAGGATTTTTAGGAGATACTTCAAGGTGTTTTTGTTTTCATTTTGTCTAAACTTTGATATTTCCTTGAGTGTATATTCCTAATTGTGATTCTAGCTTTGAATTTGCACTCTAAATATGTGTTTACATTGTTTTCATCCATTTGCATATATACATGTCTTTTAGAATAGGTACAAAGAAATCCAAAAGTCTAAAATGTAGGAAAAGTTTTGCCTAAAATTCTATAGGAAAAGTGGATTATACAAATCAGTCAAGTAGTGTATGTAAACCACTAATTATGTGTATAGACGACTTGAGTAGTATGTATAGCCATGTATTACTGTACACAATTGTCATGCACTATTCGTCTTTTCTTTCTTCTATAAAAACACCCTCTTTAATTTTCATATCCAAATCTACCATTTGTACTTCTCTATCATGGCTAAGGCATTTTTGAAGTCTCTCTTGCCTTAGAGTTGTTGCAATCCACCTTTGCAAGTTTCAAAGCTTTACAGTATCTCTCCACAGTCTGACTCAAATTGAATTTTCTTCAAGCTACTTGTGATTTATGGGACCCCATTACTTATTCTTTTCATTTTAAAGATATTAAATATGTCGCTACTAGAAGATTTAGTGACATTCTCGGCTACCAGATTACAGGTGTTAATCAAATTGCCCTACCACATTTGAATTACCCACATATTCAAAAAATGATGAAACTATTTAATCTACGATATAATGAGGCACCCATGTACACCCTAGGTGAGGCGAAGATTCTTATGTCTCCCTTTAAGGAAAAGATTCTTATGTCTCCTTTTCTTACTTCTTATCCTTCCAGGGGACACACTTATGCGACATGACCCATATTATAACAAATGTTCTGATGGGAGAGCTTTTGCTTTAAAGAGATGACAAAAAGCTAGATCTATGAATTTTGCCTCTTATTGAAGAGATTGAGCTCGGAAAAACTCCAATTCCGACCATTCTTGGTTAGACCACCATGGGTCTGGATAGAGTGTCCTTCGGTATTAGTGATTCTTTCTTCGTTAATCCATTATTGTTTCAAGTATAGACTTCTATTGTAGCCTTTTATTTGATTATTTTATTTATTTTATTTTTTATTTTTATTTTATTGCCTTAATTTTTGCCTAACCGCCTTCACAGGTTTTTAATCTAACGTATTGCTTTTTTTTGTTTAGGCTGTCCTTTCAAGTTTTCAACCTTATGAGCTTTATACTCTTTTCTTTCTTTCTTTCTTTCTTTTTTCTTATTTTTTAGATATGGCTATAAGAGAAATTGGGTTTGTTGGTCACTCTAACTATGGATGTGAGATGTTATTTCCCACAATACCATTCAAACCATCGTTTGTCAAGGCTTGCTATAATTGAGGCAAAGTGGTTATCTTACATTATCGATTTTAACATATGTTAGACTTGTCTTTGGCAAAGGCTGACCAAAATTATTTTAAGTAGTTATAAAGATTGTGTGATCTTTTCTGCTCTATCATCTAATACCTTTTATGCTCTAACTAGAGTTCACTGTCAGTTTGGGGCCTCACAAGACACAGTAGGCTTCCTCTCTACTTTTATCAAAGGACCTTTGACCTAACACTTTTTGGACAAAGTGGAGGTCGCTTAGGCTAATCATTACATCTATCATATATTCCCTACTGAGGCTTCTACCTTTGATGATGCTTTACGTGACAGGTAACGACATACGTTTTGATTCATTAAACTTTCATAACATCAAATGAACAAATGGAAAAGAACTTCTTGTATTTCATTTAGTCTAAAAAATGTTTGATAAAAGCTTGCTTTAATTACGCAATGTATCTTTTTTGACAATATGCTTAACATGAACCATTACATTTTGCATATTATATATTAATTAGAAGCATGATCACTATAATGATACATCAAATCATCTGGTTTTCTTGCTCAATGCCTCTATCTTGTTGGTTCCTTACTCTTTGTCCCTGATCCTTTTGCTGCCATCCTATGTTTCGTCATTCTCCAATGGATATTTACTAGTGGACTTGTGCACTCTTTTGACTTTTCCTTTTTTTATTGCATAAATTATGTCCTTATTTTTGCCTAAATCACCCTTTCAAGTTTTCAACTTAGCAGACTTTCTTCTCCTTTTTCTTTTTTTTTTTTTGCGTCTTAATTTTTGCTTAAGTTGTTTTGTTAAGTTTTCGACTTAATGGGCTTATTTTGTTTTTCACACACCTTTACACAATATTTTTTTAGTCTATCCAAGTTTGCTGATTGAAAATTTATTTTCTTCTATATCTAATAACTTCATAGAACTACCTAAATAGATTTGTTTGACCACGTAGGGACCTTCTTAATTTGGCTTGAACTTTTCTCGAGGATCTTGAGCTTGAGGTCGGATTAGTTTTAACACCAAATCACTGACCCTTATGGTACTTGCTTTAACCCTTTTATTAAAAGTACGGGTCATCCTAGCCTGATACAACTAAATATGATAATGAGCCTTCAACCTTTTCTTGTCTATAAGGCCAATTGTTAGAACTTATTTCTCAGCCATTAATACTTAGGAATTTGTTTCTCAACCAATACTTGCAAGGACTTCATCTCTGTCTTAATTGGTAGCACCACCTTCATTCCATATACTAAGAAGTACGATGTCATTCTTGTTGACTTTTTGGTTATGGTTCGATACCCTCATAATGCAAAAGGCAACTTCTTAGACTAATCCTTATAAGTTTTCACCATTTTGGCAAAGATGTTTTTAACATTCTTGTTTACCGCCTCAATTGTCACATTGGCTTGTGGCCTATAAGGTGATGACATGTGATGGATTACCCCATCATTCTCCAGAATTTTCCTAACCTCTACTTGAAAAAGCACTCCATTATTTATCATAATGTGATGTGGCATAACATAGCAATAAATGATATTTTTTTCTATGAATTGAGCCATCTGCATTGCCCCTAATTTATTGAATGATTTGACTTTCACCCATTTTGAAAAGTAATCCATCACTACCATGATGTACTTATGCCCCCTTGTAGAAGCTATTGTAATTTCTCCAATCACATTAATACCCCAAGCTGGAAATGGCCACAACAAAGTCAAATTCTATAATTGTGTTGGAGGCAAATGATTCAAGCAACTATGAACCTAACACTTGTGACAATTTGGGATTGTTTGAATGCAATCCTATTCCATAATGGTCTACTAATAACCCATCCCCTAGATTTTCCTTACTAAGGTCTTATCGTTCATATGGAGACCACAAATTCTTACATGTACTTCTTTCATCACCATGCTCACTTTCTCTCCTATTAGATATCTAAAGTAAACTCTATCTAATATCCATTTATACATCATGTCATCATAAACTATGGATTGGGATGCTAGCCTTTGAGTTACATGTCTATCTCTCTTTTCAATCCCCTTAGGGTACTCTCTACTTTTCAGGTATCTCTGTATATCGTAATATAGTGGATGATTTTCTACTGACACCTACATCACCTATTGTCCATGTAGCGTGGCATTGTGGACATAAATATGATCAGTAACTTCATTAGCATTCTCTTTGGTCTATGCCAAATATAGACTAGAAAAGCTAGGGCATTTGTCATTGCATTCTCCTTTTGCGGTAGATAATGAAATATGATCCTAAAAAATTATAGATTAATTTCTTCAAATATTCTAAATACGAGTTCAGATGCTCCTCTTTCAACTCTCATTCATTCGTTACCTGAGAGATGACTAATAATCAATCCCTAAACACTTTAACTGTCCTTAGCCTCATCTACATCAAATATTTCAACCTAAGTGCACATGATTCATATTTGGCCATGTTATTAGTCATCTTAAACACTTCTCATTAGTCACTTGAGTTGCGTTCAAATCACAAACATATTCAGAACACATTTCCCTTTTATCTTATATGCCATTCTTGGCCTTCACCATACCCTTAAAGTCCTATTTCATCTAGTTGTTCCCTAGTTCAATCTTCATGAAGCTTTTCTAAAGGGCCACCCTTTCCAACTCAGCCTACTCAATGTTTAGTGCTTGACCCTATGCTTTTCCTCCCTAATCTACATCTTCAATGGAATTCACAATTATGTTCTCAATATTAGTCAGGCTTAATCCCTTTATACATTCCTTCAATGAACTTGCATAGCCTCATACATCCTCATTCCGGTTCTACAAGAGGCACATCTAGGTTAACCATCCACGACTTCTTCTTTGTACGATTTTTGCATGTAGCCCAAAACTATTAGTCTAAAAGGTATTACTCATGCTCCTCATCAGTGAACTTTCTTTTGTCATTTTAAGACTAAGTAATTTGAGGGCCATACAAAACTGCAGACTGATCAAATTCTTGGCTACTCCTTTCCTCCATAACCTGTTTACCCTTGTTCTTCTTCTTCTTCTTTTTCTCATCTTTTTTGTTTAATGAATCTCAATAATTCAGATAGCCTATTTTTCTAACTCTCATATGAATGAATGTTTTCTCAAGATCATCCATAAAATCATCACCCATCGATTTCTCATCTTCTTCGATAGTTTCTTTCCTAATCTCTCTAACTACCTCTCATTGTTTTATAAAAAAAAATCATACAAAGTTCCATGCATATCCCTCACCTCTAATTTTGCTCCTTTCCTATGATAACCAAGTCCTCTTCTAGTGGTTTGAGTTGGGATTTTTAGAAATTTTGACACACCTATAAAGTTCCTCCCCGATCCTTAACTCGGTAGAAAATTTATATTCTTCATGTGGATTTCGCCTTAATGTTAGTTATTTCAATACCCCTTTTCTTTTGTAACCTCTCAAATGCTTTAGACAAAGACATACCCAAATTGGTGAATTGCCTCAGGCCTATCATTGAATTCATGTCAGTTGTTTTGTTTCCTTCCCTTTAAGGTTAGGAAGGAACACTTCTTCTCTCCCCCTCCTCCCCTCCAATGCTACCTCTTTATCTCAGATTTTATTTCTTTGGCTTATAAGTCGGCCTCCTTAAGATCCTCAAAGTTTTGCATCAATATGTTTTTAATCCTAGTGATAATACTTGACAATGCTCCTTTGACAATCATCTGAATTTGTTCCCTCTCAGTTAGCTTAGTAGTTGCCTTAAAGGTTATTTTCTTCCACCTTCTTATTTAGTCATTAAAATTTCCCTAGACTTTTATTTCAATGACTCAAGATCTTATAAGGTAACCTCTAAGTCTGAATTACAGGCATAATAGTTCTTAAAAGCCATAATCAATTACTTTTAATCTTCTTTGATAGTCTTCAACTAGTTAAAATACTAAGTCTTTGCAAACCCATTCAATTATTGCTTAAAAAATTTCAACACAGTGTCCTTTGGTACCACAAATGTCATCATGACCAACACATATGAATGAATATAGTTCTTTGCATTTTGGGTGCTTGTGAACTTTGGGAGCTTGGGCATTCAAAAATTAGCTAAAATTTTCTCAGGTTTGTGCGCTAGTAAGTCTTCAATATCAATTCCCTTCTCCAAGTCTTTAGCACCTAAAGCCTTTTAGATCTTTTCTAGCTACTGGCAGAGTTATCGAACTAGATGCTCTCCTTCTTACTCTTCATAGCTTATTAAAAGCTATAATAGTACTCCCCACTTCTTTAGCTAGCTTGCATTCATGGTATTTCTCCATCCCAAAGATATCGTCATCAATTACCACTAGTTAAGGTGTTTTCATAGGTGTTTTTCCTTTATTTGTCCTACTGATAGATGTTTCTCCCTTCTTCAGAATCTCATTGAGACATTTATTCACCTCTTCAGTGACCTTCTCCTCCACCTTACAGTTAAACTCAACCATCATCTTTTCTAACACTTCTGGTAGTATTGTGGGTTCTATGAGTGATTCATTTCTTTAGATCGGGTTGGGCGTTTTGCTTTTCCTAGCAAGTTGGTTGCCCCTCTCTCTTCTATGAGGGTTTGGATGGAGCTTTGATGGTTGTAAAACAAGGGTTATTAGTATGACATATGAAAAAATATTGAATGCATGTATGTATGAGATGCACACGTTATTAACAAAAGATCCTCCCAACCTTATTCCTCCCATACATGAGGTCTATAAGCTCTTTCCTAAGTGGGGTCTCATTCTTTTACCAACAAGGGGTAGAGAATATGCATGGTTATCTCAGACCAAGTATCAATGTCCCAAAAGAACATATACACATAACAACTAGGAACATGATGACAACCATACATAAAAGGAAACTTTTTACATTGCTCAAAGAATACGTAAAAGTAAAGAATCCCTGTAATAAGGAAAGTAAGGATATACATAAGTATTTACATACGAAGTGAAAGCTCTTTACACATTAGGGTAGGGGAATATACATATATTTACATGGAGGATATTTACATTAAAGGCAAATGGGGTAACATTACATTTACATGGGGAATGTCTAACTGTATTCTTTGAGGACTTCAACCCTTCTTTTACAAAATACAAACAAACAAGGTGTCCTATTCTAAAGTGCAATTGGCTCTTACATGTTCTTAGTGGATGAAATGGTTGTTATAGTCGATGGCTCCTACAAGATTAGGAATGGTTGTCATAACCTGCCTATTTGATATACCCGAAGGTACTTGAATTATGAGTGATAAACCCTCGTCACCATCTCCTAAGCTCAAATGGAGGTTAAGTCTCAAGTTTGGAAAATCCATCTATTTGTCTAGGGGCAGACCTAGTACAAGTGGTGAAGTGTTGAGGTTAGATGAATGTAATGGATTAATCAATAATAAAGTTAATATGGTAAAATGTAAACTAGAGATCCAATGCAAAGTCAATTTTGTGTCCCCAGTAGAGTCTCCACAATGAGTGCAAGAGTGAATTTTTGGGTTATGCTCAAACAAGTAGAATATTGCTTGCAACTCCTATCTTTTGTTGATCATCAGGGGATTGAAAGGACGAGGGTCATGCATTGGTAATAACCCCTAATTATGGCTTGTGTTTGGATCAATAGAGAACTCTTTAGGCCTTATGTAAAACTTTGAAGCTCTTTCCTAAAGTTACGGTCAATAAGGACCCGAGGTGGGATAATACTTTGGTACCGTCCTTAATAAAATATGGAGTCACCACTCGACTTTGGTTGAGATAAAAATTCGGGGAAGGACGAAATTTGAACCTATCTTAGTTATTTAGAAGGCCTAACTAATTTTCACCTATTAGAGATTGGATTCAAAAATTGGGTATGATTTAAGGAAGAAGTTAGATATCGTAAACCACTCAAATTTAGAGATTCAGCTTTCGAGTATCTTTGGTTCACTTTGTACCATTTTATCCTTACACTGCAAAAAATCACACATTTCATGATGAATTTTTCTATGATGCTCGAAATTTTTTCATGACGAACTGAAATTAATTTTTAACGATTAAAAATGTAAAATAAGATCAATTTATAGTGACAAAATCAAAATTTGTAATAAGGTACATAAAGAAAGTATATTGAGAAAATAGAATCCATTTATAACAAAATAAATCGTCATCAAATGTATTTTAGAGTAACGAAAATTGAATTTGTAAATATTGAAATTGATAATAAGATGATAAAATCAAAATGCGTAACAAGATACATTGAGAAAGTATATTAACAAAATTAAAACAATTTATAACGAAATGAATCGTCATCAAATGGGTCATATAGTTATGTAATTGAAAATCGTAATTCATAATAAGATGATAAAATTAGAATTCGTAACAAAGTGCAGTAGAAAGATATCTTGATAAAATAAATCACTTCATAATAAAAAAATTGTCATTAAAAATATTAATAGTGAGAAAAGTAGAATCAGTTGCTACTTGATTTAATTGTAATATGATGAAAGTGGAATTCGTAATAAGGTGAATGAAGTAATATTTACAAACTTAAATTAATTTATAATAAAAATAATCATTGCCAAATGTGTTATATAGTGACAAAATCAGAAATTATAAACATTATCATTGGTAAATATAGAAAATATAATGATAAATTACAAATAGTGAGAAAATAATTTTGTGATAACATACTTTTACCACTTTATTTAATTATTTAATATATTATTATAGATTTTTTTCATAATAAATATTTATTTATTATTTATTATGAAAAATAATTTATAACAATAAACACAATTAATTTTAGTGTTAAAAATAATTTCATTAAATTTTTTGCGCTAACAGTCATACTAATGAGGAAATAATTTTATTACAGCCCCTCACGCACGTCTTGGGCATCGACAGCAAAGAGAGCAGCAGCCCCTCGCGTCTCTCCTCAACGCATTCCCATCTTTATTTCGGTCTTTTGCCATTAATTTTCCATATTCCAACAGCTCTTGTGGGTCAGAAATCTTCATCAATATCAGCCATCCAAGTAGCAGCCCCTCCATCAAAGAAACAATAATTCTCTCTTGAAGATTCTTGGAAAATACTAAAAAATATGGGTAAGTTTTCAAAACCCACTTAAATTCTTAGTTAATTTCTTGATAGAATGCATTTTTTGGATTAATTTTGTTATGGGTACATTAGATTGAAATCCAATTTGGCAGAATTCTTAAAGAATTTGATGAATTTTGATTATTTGTTAATTGAATAATTGTGGCAATTTAGTCTAAAATTATATAATTTTGATCAACTAGGAAAAGAGATGCCCAAGTTTATTTTGTGCTTTTGAGATTCAAGCCTAGGAAGGCAAATTTTGTCCTGTAATTTAATTTAAAATTATAGTGAGTGTGATTGATGATACCCAGCATTATCCCAATTCAATGATCTGTCGAAAGTTGAGAAAATTGATTTGAACAAAATTTTCAATAACTCAGCTTTACAGCCCCGTAAGCCCACTGATAAATATTCCAATTTTCCCATTTTCATTTCAAAAAAAAAATCAAAATCTATTATCTTTGCTTTTTTTTTTTTTTTTTTCTAAAGGAATTTACTATAATAACATAAGGAATTACTATTGTCTTTCTTAATTTGCATAACCAATCAAGAGAATTCTAAAAACTTGTATTATAGTAATGTTGATGCCACCCATATAGTTTGGTAGGAGTTATGTTGGATAGTACACCTCATGAATGCATTTGATATTTTGAACCTTATATATATTGACGAATATGTGGATTGATCCAAAGCCAAGCATTTCTTTGATTCTTTCTTCTACTTGAGGAGGTCAAACCTAGGTATCTTTGTAATGGTCAAATGTTGGCTAACCTTCATTTTGGACTTTTTTTTTGGACGTTATGTACAATTAGGATTCCACCCATCATTCAATATATATATATATATATATATATATATATCGCCACTACTTAAATTATGAAAGACATTCGAAAGCATCTTCAATTAAAGTCTTAATTATTTTTTTAGTCAATTTAATTTCTTTGTAAGTGACCTTTTCTTGAGTCAATTAAACTTTATTTAGACACAAAATTATGCGTGCTTGGGTCCACACCCAAACCTAAATTTTGTTTTAAAATAATTTGACGACAACCATATACAAGAGTAAGTTCCACACATTGACCATGTAGAAATACAAACAAAACCTCATAAACTTTAAATATAGTGAACTAGATTAATTAAACTATCAAAATATGCACATCAATTGTATGACTCTATTTAAATGATGTTTGTTAATGTTTTAATTAGGTTAAATAATAATGGATAAGAGTTGGATGAATGTTGTGAAAAGGTCCCAAAAGAACTTAGCTGGGGTGAAGTCATTTATGAAATTTGTTGAAGAGCACATGGGTAAAGAATATGACATTCGGTGTCTATATATTTCTTATTTGAATTTGTGCTTAAAATGTCAAGAAGTAGCTGAAGATCATCTATTAATTAAGATAGACAAATGTTACAAGACATGGTTTCATTGGGGAATCATCTAAGTGTAAAAATTTGGATGATTAGTTTACTTGTATTTTGGGGATGAAGATGAAGGTATTTGCGATATATTAAGTGATTTGGGTTAATGCATGGAAGAATTTGATGGAACGAAGATGGATAATGTGTCAAATGAGGAAAATGAAACATATCCTACAAATTTGCCAAGCTATCTTAGTGAACTTATATGGAGTGCTTAAATTGAATTATATCCTTGATGCAAAAAGATTTCAAGGCTTTCTTTTATCATAAAGTTGTTGCATTTAAAGGTGTATAATAACATAAGCAAAAAATTTATGGATATTTTGTTCCAACAATTGAAGCAATCTTATCCTGATGATGAGACACTCCCATGTTCATATTATGGGGCAAAAAAAATCTTGTGAGATTTAGAATTGGTGTATGTTACTATCCATGCTTGTAAGTATGATTGTCTTATTTTGGAAAGATAAACAAAACTTAGAGGTATGTCCCATTTGTGGCACATATCAGTGGAAACTCAATGATGGAAGGGGGAAGAAGATCCCACATAAGGTTTTAAGGTATTTTATAAGCCTAGACTTCAAAGACTTTATGTCACATAAAACATCTAAGAAGATGGTTTGGCATAAGGAGAAGTATATTGATGATGAATTTATGAGGCAGCCAGCTAATTCAAAAGCTTAGAAAGACTTCGATAATGAGTTTCCCTAGTTTACAAATGATCCTCATAACATAAGGCTTGTTCTAACCACATATGGTTTTAATCCATTTAGCAACATGAATAGCACTTATAATATGTGGTCGGTGATTTTGGCACCATTGATCCTTTCGCCTAGGGATTGCATGAAGCCACCATTTCAAATGTTATCATTGTTAATTTTAAGGCTCAAGTCATTAAAAAACGATATTGATGTATACTTACAGCTATTGATAGAGGAGCTCAAAGAATTATCGGTAAACAAAGCATAAACATTTGATTTTTCTTGTAAAAAGAACTTTCAAATGCATGTTGTTATATTGTGGACGGTCAATGACTTACTTGCATATGGTGATTTGTCCGGATCGAGTACTAAAGGGTATATGGCATATCTAGTTTCCAAGGTTCAAACTTCCTCCAAGTTATTATGGAATATGATTCGTTATATGGATCATCATCGATATTTGTCAAAAGATCATGCTTGGAGAAAAAGTAGAAAATTTAATGGTAAAAAAGAAGAGAAGGCATCACTCGTAGAGTTAACTGGTGATGATTTGTTAATGCAGTTGAATGATTTGCCTAAGTTGACATTAGAGAAGCATTTGAGTAATAAAAAGAGAAAGCGCAACATTAAGGAGTTGAATTGGACCAAATGCAATATATTTTTTGACTTGTCTTACTGTTATAAGTTAAGGTTGAGATATAATTTAGATGTAATGCATGTTGAAAAAAACATAACCGAGAATATACTAGCAATCTTGATGAGTATTGAAGGAAAAACAAAAGATATTGTGAAGGCAAGACAATATTTAAAAGACATGGGAATACGAAAGGAGTTGTAGTTAACAAGAAAAAGTGATGGACAGTATGTGACACCATATGCATGCTATGTGATGACAGAAGGAATGGCAAAACTTCTATGCATTTTTAAGATGTATTAAATTTCTAGATGGATATGCCTCTAACATCTTTCGAAGTGTCAATTCAAATGATCAAAAGGTATCAGGATTAAAAAGCCATGATTGTCATGTATTATTGCAACAAATTCTTCTTATTGGTGTTTGTAGATGCTTGATAAAAAAAATATGTCCAATGTATTGGTTGAGTTGGGTAATTTTTTTTTAGCACTTATGCTATAAAATATTAAACAAAAAAGAGGTAGGGAAAAGGAAAGATGATGTAGTACTAATACTTTGCAAGTTGGAAATGATTATCCACTAGCCTTTTTTATGTCTCGGTCCATTTATCTATTCATTTAATTGCTAAGGCATTAATTGGTAGGCCAATTTAATTTCAATATAAGTACCCAAATGAAAGGTAAGACAATATTCTAAAGTAAAATAATAATAGTTTTCATTCATATATTCTTATTTATTTTCTTATAACTTTGTTTATGTTTTTTAATAGATCACTATGTGATTTAAAGCAACTGTGCGTAATAGAGCCTAATCAGAAGGTTCTATTGCAGAAGCTTATATTGCCAAAGAATGCTTAACTTTTTGTTCAATGTACTTGAATGGTATTAAGACTCGATTTAATGAAGATTAGTGAAATTATGATATAACACTAGATGGACGCCTACCTATCTTCTCGTAAAAGTGTCACTCGTAGATCAACAAAATTTATTGAGTTATCAAGTGAAGAGTGTACCATGGCAATATGATATGTCTTGTAAAATTGTGAAGAAGTAGAACCTTATATTAAGTAAGTGCATGATAATTCTCCATAACACTTATGTTTTTTTATATTTTTATAAATATAGCTATCGATCATTCCAATTCAATATAGGGAGCATAAGGATGAGTTACTTTTGGAATATTGTTGAAATATAAAACAAAGCCATAAAGATCAATTTCTATCATGGTTCAGGCATTATGTAAGAATATTATCCTTTATGCTTGTGATTTAAAATTATAGTGTAGTTTAGTTTAGTGCCATTTTGAACATTTTTTCTTTTTGCACACTATTAAGTGTATATTATGAATATACACTTACTGTTTACTTATGCCTTAGAATCTCGTTCGGTATTTGTCTCACTATATATAATGAGACATCACTGAATTGTCTAAGTTGGACAACTTAGAAATGCAATGCTTACATATGAACCAGACAAATGTAAATGTTTTCATTAATATGTAGAAACTCAGTAGTATTCACTATTTTTCTCCGAATGCATAATGAAATAAGCGACAATTCATGTGATGACACTAAAATTGGTGTAAGTCATACGAGTGAATGCTTATTTTGTATCGTGCATTTGGAGAATTGTAAGGAGATTTTGCCAAAATTTCTGCATATTTATGAATATATACTGTTTATGTTCATGGTCATCAGATGTCTCATTTTTGAATGAGTAGGTTCTTACCTATTAATATATAAATGAAGTTATAAGGAGTAATAATAAAATATAAAGCAAATTTAATTTAAATGTATTATTTTTGGTAATGATCATTGGACGAAAAAATGAGACTTGATCTACAATGGATTTATAGGAGGCTTATTAATGGTCTGCTGAACACATAATTTGTAAGGAGGATAAAATAGTTTATTAAATTTGCATGCAGTCACCTAAAACTAAATGATGAAAACAGGATTAGGTGTCCATGTAACCATTACAAGTGTTAGAAATGCATATTTCTAAAAGTGGATATTATGATGCTGCATTTGTACAGAAATAGTTTTGTACCTAATTATTATATGTGGACTCTGCATGGGAAATCACTGAGGGAGATAATACAGATGCAGTCCATACCAAGCTGATGCAGCAGAAATTGTCGAATCATCAAATCCATATCAAACAATGGTACTGGATGTAACAGGTCCTGATTTTGATTCTAATGAGAATGAGGAATCATCAAATCCTATGGCATAGAAGCTTTATAACATGCTAAGGGCTACAAATGTGGACTTGTTTTTTGGTTGTATAAGGCATTCATAGTTATCTCTTGTTTCTCAATTGATGCACATGAAATTAGAACACCATATGCCATAATGAGATTTTGATAGTCAGAATAATGAAAGAGAGTACATTGGATAATAGCAACACTAATAAATTAGTGCAAAAATGGGGCTATCGGTTGAAAAGATTCATTATTATGACAATGGTTGCATGATGTATTGGGATGAGACAATGAATTGACTAGTTACAAGTTTTGTGGTAATGCTAGGTATAAGAGGCCTCATAGCGAAGGTGGTAAATGATGTAAAATTCTTGTTCCTTATAAGAAGATGTACTTTTTTCCTCTAATCCCTTGATTGCAAAGATTGTATGCATCAAAGGCAATAACTACGAAAATGTGTAGGCATGTTGAGCATGAGGTTGAAAATGATGTCATGTGACATTGCTCAAATTCTCTTACTTGAAAGTATTTCAATTAGACACATCTAAATTTTGTAGCTAAAAGTCAAAATGTTTGATTAAGTCTTTGCACAAATGGGTTTCAACTGTTCGATCAATTGAGATAATAATATTCTTCATAGCCTATAATTGTCACACTCTATAATTTGCCACTTGGTTGTGTATGAAGGATGCCTATATGTTTTTATCGGTGTTAGTACCTAGGCACAAAAAATCTTAAGGATAAATTGGATGTGTTTTTACAACCATTATTTGTGGAATGAGGGTGTGCAAATGTATATATTTCAAAGAAACAATTTTCAGATGCGGGCTACTCTTATATGGAAAATAAGTGATTTTTTTGCATGTGCAATGTTGTCGGGATGGAGTACTATTGGAAGATTAGCTTGTCACTATTGCATGGATAATTCTAATGCTTTTACTCTATTAGAGAAAGTTTTCATGGTTTGATAACCATAGAAAGTTCTTACCAGAAGATCATTCATTTCAAAATAACAAAACATCATTCATTAAGAATAAATCAGTAACCAAAGGTCCACCACTTATCAAATATGAAGTTGAGATATTGAACAAGATAGATCAGTTGGGTCTTAAAAAAATTAACCAAAAAAATTAGATGTCGATTAGATCAATGGTCTAATAGTAGGACTTATGGATAAAGGAAAAGAAACATCTTTTGGGATTTATCGTATTAGAGTACAAATTTGATTTGACATAATTTGGATGAAATAAACATTAAGAAGAATGTTTAATGTGTTTAACATTATCATGAATGTGGCAGGAAAAACGAAGGATACAAATAAATTTTGACAGGAGTTGAGTCAATATTGTCATCTCCTTGAGTTGGAGCATATTGCAGAATAGGAAAATACCCTAAAGATTGTTATACATTGAACATATTACATAACATTATCTTATTTTATTGATAATTTTATTTATCTAAATGCATTGTTTTAACAAATTTACTTATTATTATTTTAACAAATTTCACTTATTTTTTCAAAATTTTTTTTACTTGGGATCCATCACTGAAGCCCTAGATTAAGAGAAGGTGAGAGCAGCAAATCGTTGCACGTTATACCTACAACTTGTTAAGGTAGAGATGGAGTGGCAAACGACTTACGAGCATCTCAGAGAATGTATGAAGCAACTGGCAGATAGTGTGGACCACACTAGAATTCAGGAACCGTAGCGTGTAGGCCTCGTACAATCAACTTAACGAGACAGGCGACTCTAGTTCTAGTCCCTTGCGCTATATTAGGAGTTCCATATCTATGGTCAAGCATTGTAGACGTTTCGTGAGCATATTTTAGATATTTCTTAATTAATATGCTATTTAATTTTTATTTTATATATATATATATATATATATATCTTATTTATATTAATAAAATGTATTTATTTTTAGAGTAAAAAATTAGGTCGCAGTGCTACTTTTTTTGAGGTGTTTGAGCACATGCACATCAGTTAGAAGAATCAACAATACATCAATTAGCAATCTATGGGTATATCTATAAGTTTTATTAAGAAGAATAATTTAATATTTGTCCTTGATTAATAATTAATTTTATTTATTTAATTTTTTCAATTAAAAATTTTAAACTTGTCCACTAAATTACAAGATAATTATCGTGATTCATATGATAGAACTACTCAATCTAAGGAGGGCTCCTCAGAGCCACGTTAGCCCGACAAGAAGCAAATATTCTTTCAAGCTGTAGGCGAATAAAAGAAGCGACGCGTGTACGACATGGGCTATTTTACACTTGCTTTCTTTACTCAGTCTTTGTCATCATTATCGACTGCTACTTATGGTGTGATATCAAAGGAGGATTTGTGAGCTACAATTCTTTAGAAGCCTCAACATGATTTTTGGAAGAAGATAAATGAGCAGAGATAGTCTTTTAAGTAGTAGTTTGATGAGTGGAGGTAGTAGATGGATGAGATGCACCGCCTCATTAGAGACTGGCTCATGACACTCAGGTCGTAGTTGTTTGTCCTCCCTCTGATCAACCACCTCCCCATTGATGAGCATGGGGACGACATGACAGATAGACCCATTTAATTTTTATGTTCTTATGTACTTTTGTGATTTTTTATTGTACTTTATACATTACACTTTATGTTATTTTTTCATTTTTACTTTGTTTTATACATTCAAATATTTATATATTAATAATAATATTAATTTTGATATTTTATTATTATGATATGTTCATTATAAAATAAAATATATATTTCAACAAATATATAATTAGTTATATACATTCAATAGCCAAAGAAAAAAAGAAAAATTTAGTGACTAACACTAATCCAAAGTTAGTGATGACAACATTCTATCTTAATTTAGCACTAGAAATTCATCTCTAATCCATCACCAAATTAATGACATAATCAGTTACGACTTTTTTTTGTCACTAATTTAACAATCATGCTAAATTCACACGACTTGGACCTACAAATTTGTGACCACTTATCCATTATCAAATCCACCACTAAAAGTATAAAGGGACCGCAATATTTTTTACTCTCTGGTTTACCAAGACTACTTTAGCAATAGAGCTAGTGTGTCGCTAATCCGTAGCTATTTTGCTTTAGTGACGGATATTGTCCATCGCTAAGTCTTTTTTGTAGTATATTTTCTTTATAGATATCATATGACTATTTATAAATGCAAATATTTTTTTATTATTATCAAAACAAATTAACAATTATTTTTATAATTTTTTAATAAATTTAAATTTAAGATAATAATAAAATGTTAACACTTACTTAAATTGATTAATTTCTTCAATTTATTTATGTGTGCATATTCTTTATTATTATTATTATTATATATATATATATATATATATATATATATATACATACACACACACACACACAGCCCGCGTACTGGCACATCTGTAATTGGCTGGCACATATGTAATTGGCATTACTTGGAAAGTGTTGAGAATGACAGAAAGAAGCCAGTGCGTACCAAAAAGCATTTGAGCAATACATGGAATAAGATTGTTCCAAATATGTGAACCGCGTCAAACATATTTAGTATCTAATTAATGGGTAGAAATTTTTTATTAGATAGTTAAAAAATAAGTGTTTAATAAATTATATAAAATAATAGCTAATAGTATATATAATTTCAATCAGTTGCACATTTTATTAGCTCTTATTTATAATTTTTTTCTAAACATATGCTATTTGAATAAAAAAATCAAAATTGTCCTTACTCTATTGTTATTTTTCAACAAACTATAAATATAATATTTTAATTATTTATATAAAAATAATTTATTTTAAACTATTATGTATAAATTTCATAAAAATTATATATAAGATATTTTAATTTATAAAAATCTATTAACATATATTGATTAATATTAACAAGAAATAATTATTAAGATTTCATAAATATAAATTAATAATTATAGTATTTTAAATTTTTATATTATATTTTATGAGAATATATAAAAAAAATATTATTTTGTTATTTTTAATTTTAATTTATTTAATTTAATATATAAAATATTAATAATATATTTTATTAATCATTAAAAATTAATAATAATTAAATATAATTTATTAAATATTTAATATTAAACTATAATTAGTTAATAATTATTATCAATTATCAACTACATCATTGTAAATAGCCACCTAACCCTCTGCCTCTCAATCCCAGCCGGTCCTCTCCATGTGCTCTCGTGTTTTATTACTACAAAATCATCTTTCCTTTTGCAACTGACACGTTGCCAAGCCGCTCTATTCTAATTATTTTTTCTGCATCAATGAATGATGACTTATAGAAAATAATTTTGCATTTTTTATTTTTTAAAAATATTTTTATAGAAATAGTTTTTATTTAAAAAACATATTCATTTATTAAAAGTCAAGTTTTTCCCATTTATTTCAAAATTTATATCATTGATATTATTAAATTTTTAAATGAAAATATTGTGAAATACTTTTAAAAACATTAAGAAGTGAAAACAATTCAAAACAAAATGGTATTATATTTTTTATATACATAAAATTTATAATGAAGACTTAGTATATGAAATTTTAAAAAAATAAAAATAAAAAATACTATCCACATATAAAAATTAAAAAGAATAAAAATTAATCCAAATAAAAAGAAAATAAAGAGAAAAGTAAAAAAAATAAATGGAGATGTGAATTTAATGCATAAAGCTATTAAGATAAAGTTGTTTTCATATCTTGTCATATTTTCCACTTAATCTTAAATAAAGGAAAATAATAAAAAATGACTTAAAATTGTTTTTCACGTATTGGTTATATTATGAAAAATTAAAAAATTAATTTTGAATTTTCTATTTGAAAATTTTTTATATATAAATATGATATTCTGTTTTTTAATTTTTTTTTAAAAAACTTTTCCAGAAAACATCATAATTTTTTATAAGCAAACACACTCTAAATTTTTTTTCCTTGGTTAAAGAAATTTTAGTGTATAAATTATATATATATATATATATATATATATATATATATATATATATATATATATATATGAGAGATAAATTATCTAACAAATCTCGCATTGAGATACGACATAGCTATAAAATTAAAATTTTCATATTTTGATAAATATGATCTATCATATTTAGATGATTCATATCTTAATTTTTTCAAATAATTAAAATAATATATTTAATAAAATCTCAGTTATTTAATTTAAATATTAAATTTTTAAATGTAATATATTATATTTAAATAAACAAGAGATAATCCAAAGTATTCATGGAATGCCTCTACTGACGTTATTGATCTCTTTGAATCTTGATGTATAATAAAAAAGTGGAAATTTACATTGTCTTGTCCCTCTCACCAGACTTTCAACTAATAAAAATTTTCAATCAGTTATATATCATCATTCTATGGTGCACCATAGCATTTGGAAATCGAATTGGATGTCTATAACTGATTTTGATCGACTTCAAATATATGCTTACCTATTATATATTAGTCTATTTAGCACATTGAGATTAAAAAATCATTTTCTCAAAATTATTGTTTAACTATTCTTTAGCTTAATTTTATAAATAAAATAGATTAGATATGGCCTCTAGTTATTATTGTAATCAATGTATACAATATGGTGCTTGCTTTTCTCAAGACAAACTTTCTATATATTAATTTTATTACAATTATGATTCTTGAATTCTATTCTTCTTTTATACTTGAATTCTGCTTATTGCTATAAAAGTTTGATTGCAGCAACAAAAATGTAAAACTTTCTTGTTCTTAGATTATTAGAAAAAAAAAATTACTTATATTAGACATATATAGAAACTTAACTAAGATGATTATTATATGGGTTGATATTTATTTTCTATTAATTAATTCTAATATTTCTTTTATTTTTGTGTTAAAATTTATAAAATAATGTTATAATATTTACAATTACATTGCCACATTGAAGTGGAAAATAAATATCAACCCATATACACCATTTTGATCATTTTGTATAGCAAATTTAGCATTAATGTCACTCTGTAAATTGAACATGATTTTATAAATAATTATTTTATATGTCGATACATTATTGAATAAATATATAAAATGTTCGTATACATCTAATATAATTAAAATTTTTCCTATAATATTTGTCTGTTAAATGCATAAATGCTTCAATGATTAATCAAATTAACAAAAAAGCTAACATCCAATGTAATTAAAAAGAGATAAAACAAACATAATTTTGTCGTCATCTTTTGAGAGTTCAAAAATGGCTATCCAAGTATCAAAGAATAAGCTATTCATTGATGTAATTCAGTGATTATCCTTAACTATGTGTTCCGTAAATTGTAGTGTCAAAATTTTTATAACATAATTAAGAAAAGTATCTTCTTATTTTTATTTTAAATATAAAATATTAAATAAATAATTTTTAAA